>JANHFL010006597.1:51791-66993 GCA_032468155.1 Oxyrhabdium leporinum | reverse complement strand
CTTGAATGGCTGGGTGGACTGGACATTAACATTTGAACCACTATAAGTCCATGTATTTGCCATATGCTAAATAAAAACCTAAATGATAACAAGAGACATAAAAGAGCCATGAATAACTTCCAAATTTGACCAGGACAAGGACTGAAACTTGGTTTTGGATTTGTCAACAAACAGTGTACCAATGATTTGTGCATTTTCAGAGAAATCCAAGGGACAAAATCAGGTTATAAGAATCAAAATAAGAATAAGAAACCTGCTTCACGAGTAAGGAGGCTAGAGATTTTCTTTCCAACAGTGGAAAGGCAGAATACAGAGAAGAGAAACAGACTGATACTGTGATGAAAAGAATGGAAAATGGCAGGGGAAATGGCAGCTAGAAATCAGAAGGAACCAAAATCAGATAAGAAGAAGGCCAATACCTCACCATAAACTTCAAGGCAAGGGGAAGATTTGCAAGGATAAAACAGATTTTACTGAAGATTGGTAGCTTGAAGCAGTAAGGAAAAAAAATATCAAAACTGTGGCAGCTCTGTACAAAAGTGAGAGGGGGCAGTTTTGGAGGGAAGAAAATAAGATAGGAGAAAAAGTGGAATTTAGAGACTGAGAACAAGAGAGATCATAATTTTGAAGGCAGGCATTTCATACAATATCAAGAGATTCTGGTCACCCACTGGATCAGAGCTGGGCTGCAGCCAGTTCACACCTGTTAAGATGAACCGGTGGTTAAGATTCTGCGCAGTTCGGTGAACTGGCAAATCCGACCACTGGCAGCCCCCACCCCCCACCCCACCCCATTATAATTATAATACTCAGCCATTATTATTCTACATTCCTTATTTATAAAAATCATATCAAGATTTAGAATGAAATCCACTGGGAGCCATCTCATATAAGACAGGCTCTGAGTGTCTCTAACCAAAAAATGTTTATCGATAGAAGAGAATATTTGTAGCTCAGGGTTGAACTGTGGGGTCCTTGGTACTCTTTGAGCTTGCTGGTTTTCTTGCAGATGTTTCATTACCAAACTAGGTAACATCATCCGTACTAGAAGGGAGTGGAGTTTGCTCTTATTTTCATATACTAGTGGATTACCCTGTCAGTGTTGATCAGTTGCTTCACAAACAGTGTTTTGATTGGTGTCAGGTCTCTACAGCCTCAGGCAGAGAGGGGCTATTCTCTGCACCCCTCCCTTAAATGTTCTTTAAAATACAGAGTTTCCCAGCATTCCTTTAGGAAGCTCTAACATGCAAACTGTGGTTATTCATCCTAAAATGAATCCTAGAGCTTCAAAATTTGCTGTTTGCTGGGAAGATGTGTAGCTAAAAGTCAGTCTACATTTAGTGTACATCTGACTTTGGGGATATTTCTTCGTAACCAAACAAAAGTGTATTTTCTGTGGAGTTCACATCCCTTGATCGCTGGATGTGCATGCCACAAAGCAAAGCCCACATTTTATAACCCCCGTGCCCCATTTTGGCTGGCAGAGTGCTGCAGGAGACTGAGTGCTATCACGACCACCCTGGCCACAACCACCCTTGCCATGACCACCCGGCCACACAACCACCCAGCCACTCCCACCCAGTCACATGACTAAGCCACACCCACCAAGCCACACCCACAGAACTGGTAGCACAAAAATTTGAATCCCACCACTGAATGTCTCCCACTTGAGTAATCCTTCTGCAGGCTTATTCTACTTTAGTTCAAACATCTGCAAGTTTGATTTCTTGTTTTGCAAACATGTGCAGAATGTTTCATTGTTTTCATAATGTTTTTATATTATTAAATATTTAATGGATTAAGAATTAAATTAATTATTAATATTGACTACTTTTATTGTCAATGTATATTTTAATATGCATTTCCCATTGTTCTCTTTGATTTGTAAAGAGCCATGCTTTCAAGCAACAGAGTCTTGAAAGTCTGACAATTATTTGGGCACCCATTTTGTTACGTCAGAGTGTTGGGCCATTCGTGAAAATATTTAATCACCTAAGAATAAAGACATGAACCAGAACAACCTCAGATCTGTAGATTTGCTTTCCGTGGTGGTCTATTGAGTTTGGTTGTGTGCTTGTAAACATTTTGTTAGCACTAAAGATGTGATCTAGTCCAATAACGAAACATCTTCCGGGAAGCAACCAAGCTCTGAGAGCACCAAGGATTCCACAGGCCAACCCTGTACTATATAAATTTCATTGCATTAGATCTGCTCTTATTCACAACCTATTAAATCATCAAATAAATAGGAAAATTGAAAAGCTACAATAAATAGAGGTCCCATCAGCATCAATATTTTAGCCAACTGCTAACAGCGTTCATTCCTGCACAATAGTCTTCTATAATTTTTATCTGTTCCCATCCTTATAACTCCATAAACATTACTGATAGCTAACATGTTTCCTATGAGTAAAAATATATGGATATATATTGCAAAATTACTTATATTAGTCTCTTACTATAGGAACATCAAAACAATTAGGTAGATAAAAATATCTGCACACACTTAAATACGTATAATTTGAAAATTATATTATATTATTAAGACAATTATGAGATACCAATCATTTATCAATTTGAACCAGAAAATGTTCTCATTAGTCATAAATGATAAGAGAACTTGGCTATATAAACGGAGAACATCTGAAGGAACTATCTTTGGATGTAAAAGTGCAGCAACAGCTAAATTCTTATTTTGCACACAGTTACTATAAACATAGACATTGAAAACAAATAATGGTTTAAATTACTCTAGTTATCTGAAATATCTGCTTGTCTGTAAACATCCTTTGCTTTGATAAAGTAAAAATAAACATTTTATTCTATTCCTCCTGCGAAATATTGATTGTATTTAAAAAAAGTTCTCATGCTTTCAGATGCAGAAAGGATATTTTAGTTTATAAAGCTACTCCATGATCATACACAAATGGAAGGTTATATAAGGATGCTGTTTCAAAAAATGGAGAGAAACACAAAACTTACATTATTAAGCCCATCAATTGAATTACAATAAATAATGGCGTGTACCCATTCAGTTTGGCAGATTATTAATATAGTAGCTGAATATATTTTTGTCTACAGAAAGAAAGCCTTGTCAAGCTTTATTCTAAGTTTTTATTTAACCTGCGTGATTAAATGATATACGACATGGTATATTGCCAAGTAGCAAAGTGTTTAAGTAGGCTAAAGGAAAACAAATTTAAAATCACTAGGTTAAAAACTATCTGTAATCAATAAAACAAATAAAGCCAGTAAAATTATGAATTCAAATTTAACTGTTATGAGCATGTTCAGAAAGATAGATTTTTAAGGTGCTAAATAGAAGCTAACCCTTCAACTTTGTAGACTGAAAGTTGAAACAGAAAAAAATTGATTCTGAGTTGCCATCAGCTGAGCTTGTGACAACTGTAAGGAACCTTTGAGATGATCTCAATAGGCACTGAGGTTCACTTGCATCCTTTTTGCTCCATCTCTCTGATTTATGAACATTATGAATGTTAAATGACTAAGGACTGGTCAGGAGAGTGAAACACTGACTATGTCTTTAATTGATCGATCTTTTTTAAACGTGGATAGAACATTAATGAAATGTCACATTCCTATTCATATACCCAAGAGTCTCTTTTTCTACCCAGAATATATCCATGTATTTTACTCCGCTTTATGCCATAATGACAGGCTGGAACTTTATTTTCTTTCACATGTTTACATCTCAAATGTGAATGATTCATCAAGCTGGCATTCTTTAACAGTTTAACACAAGACTGATGTGTCTGTTAAAGATTAGTATAATGAAAGGGGAAAGCATATGAAACTAGCAAACAAAACCTGTATATACTTCCAAAATAAAAGGATAATTTTGATTTATCTCTACTGCTGAATTAGTGTAACTATTGATATACTTAAGAATACAAAAAATCTTGATGTGCCATGTAAGCTTTCTCAGTCTGTTGTTTTCTTGTTATAAAAGTAAAATCAGCTGTTGTCAATCTGCACAAATGGTTAACTACTGAGAAACATTGGCTATTCTATACGGTACTGAACATTTTTGTTAGATTTCAGAATACAATATACACAATATACAAAACTGCTGAAATCTGGGATGCTCCACGCTGCTCAATTTCAGCAAAGTGAAAATAAAAATCACCTTCGTGAAAACTTTGTAATATTGTGAGTTATATTTTAGATGGCAAATATGCTTTGCATTTAATTATAATTCTAGACCTTCAGAGGAATAGTATAAGGCGACAACCAACATCGGCTATAGCCAACATCACATGAACATCCGCCTTCAGAATGATGAAAGATTAATTTTTTCTCGTTTTCTTCTCTGCTTCTGTTGGTCACTTCCAAAATCTAATCTGTTGAATCTTCCAAATTTACAGCTCAAATTTTGTACAAGAATATAGCAGTGGGGGAAAAATCTGGTTTTCTAGCCTTAGGGATTCCTCTGGTTGATGGAGGCAATTATATACAACCTATAATTTGGAAAGGGCAGTTGAAGCATACATTTCCTAGCATGTAACGTTACTAAATTCAGTTTCTCAGAAGACGAATCTGT
This sequence comes from Oxyrhabdium leporinum, assembly GCA_032468155.1. Lineage (NCBI taxonomy): Eukaryota > Metazoa > Chordata > Lepidosauria > Squamata > Cyclocoridae > Oxyrhabdium > Oxyrhabdium leporinum. The sequence goes on along the minus strand of JANHFL010006597.1, from coordinate 62,432 downwards.
GGAGAGATAATTATTATTACAATTATCTCCTTTATTCATTTTTCTTTTTTTGTGTGGAAATCACACGAAAATTTCTTATTTAACAGTCCATTCTCTTTGTGGCTGCCCCTTGTTTATACATAATCGTCTGCTTAAATCAGCATGCAGTTCTATGGAGATTCTCCAGGCATCGAAAGCAATAGTTAAAAAAAAAAAGTTCTAATCATAAAATATGTTGCAGCCTATGTTAATGGATGAATGCAGTTTTCAAATTAATGGGAAGATACACATTATTTTTTTAAAAGTTAAAAAATGAAGTTTGGTTTTAGAATCGGAACAAGCATATCAAATGGAAATAATGTCTGTAAACTGTGACTTGATCACATAAAAAGTTAACAAACAACAAAACATTGTCAAAAGAGTTTATAACCTAGACTGAATATAAAGTTAGTCCTAATGATTTTTTTTCTGAAATAAACTTTGGTTGTGTACATATTTGGTCCCACTTACATAGAACACCGGTCTAAACAGAATTGGATAGGTGCCAGTGTGATTAAATCTATGTACAGCATTTTAAATTATCTACAGGATGTATGAGTAAATATATTTACAATGCAATTAATGAAGTGCCAAATCAGAACTCCATCTTCCAGAAGTATAATCCAAGACTAAATAAACAATACAAAATTATTGATTTCTGTCTTATACTTTCTATAGAAATATACTGATAATTATACAACTGTGATATATACAGTATTATGCTAGCTTGGCACCAGCCAACTAGTTGAGACATCATATTTGCAAAAGATTGTATCGTTAATCAATTACAAAAAGTAGACAAGAATAAAACCTAATTAAAAAATATATCAATAATTCCAATATTATGCTTACCTCTCTGTATTTCCTGTATTTTATCTGTTTTAACATAAAAATCACTTATTTCTCAAATAGGACCAAAGTAGCAATGAAATTTTAAAAAAAATCAAGTCAAAGCAATTCAATATATAACCTCATCCAACTTTTTTCTCCAGTTCTCATGTCAATTGATATTTTTGAAATTGTTGTATTCACCTGATAATTGCAAAAATAAAAATACAAAAAAATCTTAGAGCACAATTCTGCCATGATTGAGCAACGTAAAACTTAACTGACTTAAAAAGAGAACATCAGCACATGGATGTACACTTGTATTACCAACCCATATGTGAAAAGCAAAACTTGATGCTTTATTGGATTGTAATTCATTCTCATTTGGACATAAATGTAAGGAAAAATAAAGAAATCACCATTTTAATTGACTTGTACTAGAAAATGATGAATTAATTCCCAAAAAGATTTGATAGGTTATTATTACACATCACTACAATGCTATTGCACAGAGTAAGGTGATATGCTGAAACCTGACATTTCATAGTTCAAGTTGCATCAAAAAATCTTAATAATGTATTGATCATGTATAAAGGACTTTAAAACTTGAATCACAATTTAATCTACTAACCTACCACTGGAGCAAGACATATGTCATATCATCGAATCACATACTATTGATTATTTCAGAAAAATAATTTAAACCAGGTTCAGTATTGTGTAAATACATTTTGTAATGCATCATATTCAAAAGAAGAATTATTCCATTTCCATTGCACTGAAATACAAATAATATAAAAAACCTCTCATATCTAGGTGCAAGATTTGCAGTCCTGAACCAATCAATTGAAAATTAACTGCATGGAAGATATCACAGCTATATTTCTGAAATTTGATTTACAATGTGGTTGTCAATATGAGAATTTGCTTTACATTTCCAATTTGCAGTTTACACTGAACAGCATCTTTTGGGGTTTCTTTAATGAAAGATCTACAGCTCTGGAAAAAGTTGACTCTCATGATATTCACTGATGCTCACTATAATATTCAAAAAGCATCTCATGTTGGCAGTTCTGAAAAATAAATGTGTTCAATGGCAGAGAAATGTAGAGAAATGTCAGACTCACCAAATTGGTGGATTTATTCTTCATGGGGGAAAGTTGGGCTTGATTCACCAGTTCAACCAGTGTGAGTCCACTTCCAAAAGTTTCATTCTGTGAAGACGGTATACCCCACCAGTGCAAGCTAAGACAGATCTCAGCTGAGACGAGCCAGAGACAGATGTAAAGAGCGCTTTAAGACTTCGCCTGGGTTGCCTCTGCCACAGTCGCAGTGATGGGCTTTGCCTGTTCCTCTCTCCTCTGACATTGCTGCTTATGAAGCTGCAGCTGAGCAAAGGAAAGCTAATCACTCCATGCCTAAGCTGACTCCTACCGTAAAACCCCAGTGTTTTGTCAACTGTGGAGATAATCAATTCATTAGGAGCAGGGATGGGGGGTGGGAGGGAGGAATGCCATCTGTCACCTTAAGTAAAATGATCAATTTCTTTATTTGGGGGCTTAGCTTTCTCTTTAGAACAAGGTGATAATTATCCAAGCTGACACTCAAAATACTTGGTCAACTAGACCAACGATTGCAACAGACGTGAAATGCTTTGTGACAAAGCAGTGCGTTGTGTCTGGATCTATTAATAGTCCGGACAGCTCTGTTGATGGAGTTTAGCTGGCTTTGTCATGGAAGGCAGAATCTTGCCTTTCTCCAAGGGGCAGTAAAAAAAAACCCAAAATAAAAGTGCAGTCTTTGAAAAGAGTCTATGACAACTTGCCGCCACCACCTTGCTGCCGCCACCTCACAGTGGAAAACCTTGCCCCAACAACTTGCCATAGGGACAACACGGTGTGTGCCTGGGCCTTCCACTCTGCTTAAGGGAGAAAAGAATACCCACCAGCCCGCATTCCTTTTGTGAAGGCTTCCTAGCTTCTCTTTTCAGACCTCCTACTCTGCAAAAGATGGTCTAAGAGGGAATCATTGTTCCATGCGTGTGCATGCTCATACACACACACACACACCATTCTGAGCTTGGGCACTTTTATCATTCTCTGAACTGGCAAGGTGCCAATCGCTGGGACAAGGTGACGGGCGCAAAGTGGCCACGATGAGGTGATGGGGGCAAGGTGGCGGCAGCAACGTGGTGGCAGTGGATTGTCCCATTCTGGTTTGGAACATGAGGAAAATAAGCCAAGTCAAAATGTAATTGATAGTGAGAAGACTACCCATTATCCCAGCTACCATAGTGGAACTGCAAAAGTCCAGGTTGTCCAGGTTATTCTTTGCTTCTGTCTTTTGCAGCTCTGATATGCTCACCCTACTTATGCAATTGATCATTTTATTTATTTGATTTTGAACAGCAGAGTGTGTCGTTTTTCAGCCAGAATCCACAGAAATAGTGGTTTGGATTTCCACTGAAAGTTCTTGGAATACTTTGGTGATGGCCACCAAATCCCCACAGCTTGCATTTTGGAATTCAGTGGCTGGTTCACATAAGATCTTACACTGGATATACTATGGTGTACAGAATTAGCCAGTTAAATCGTGAAGGAAGTGTTGAAAACAAAACCATAGAATCATAGGACTAGAAAGTATCTTAGAGATCACCTAGTCCGTACTTTCTTGCTAATGGATTTCCATTCATAAAATGACGTCGTTGTTCTAGGTACAACATTCACCTGTGCCGCTCTCCCATCTCCAGATCATCACGGAAAGCTCTTTCTGGAGCAAGTTTGAAGAGTCCAGAAGGTGAAGGTTCCTTTTCTAGGAGTCCATAATAACAAAGCTGCTCAGTAGCAAGCAAGGGGGGAAAAATAGCTTTTTTATTCTGCAGGAGGAACAACAAATGAGAAATTCAAGGTTGTGTTTGGGGAAGGTTGTGTTTGTTCTCCAAGCTTCTCATATTTTCAGTCATAATGTTGTTTGATTGATCTCTGCATACGTTCACAATTTAAAAAAGCACGCTAAATGCGTATGGATTTTCAATGTGCATTTCACCAATTATAATTTTTGCAAGTACCTTTTGTTATACACAGAGGCTAATTTATGTTAATTAAGGTTTCTAAAATATTTTCTTTAGCCTTAGGAAATAAATTCATGGCGACTCACACAATAGATCAATTAAAAGCATAGATAACTACTAATGACCACGAAACAGTCTTCCCACTCGTGCTTGGAAAATCCTTCCTTAGATGTTAGAAAATGAAAACCCTTTTTTATGCTTTTTGTCAAACTCACACACCAATGTGAAAATCCAGTGGAACAAATGTAAGGTTATAAAAAAGCAATGGAGCAAAATTGAATCTCAGAGTCTGGCGCACCGCTAAAACAGCATAAATTTTATACCTCTCTCTTGTTTTATATATTGCTCTGGAAATCTAAAAGATTTTTAAAGCATGTTTTAGACTTCTTAAGCTCATAATCAAGATAATGTCAGAAAGAAGGTGTGTACTATTGATTGAATAACTGAATTGAATAATGATTGAATAATTGAATAATGATTGCCTAATAAGCACGTTTCAAAAACAATAATTAGAACCTTGCACATTTTCTCAACTCCAAATCAAAGTTTTGTCTACGATTCTATTCTTCCCAAAATCTCCCTTTGTGTTAAAGAAGCATTTCTGCTCCACTTTGGGAGTCCTTGACATAGGATTTGTAAAAATATAAAACTAATAAAACAATCATTTTCTAAGTTAAAATATTCTACCCTAATCCAGATGCTTATTAAACATATACATCCTACCTAGAATTGATTTACTCTCTTTGAAGCTATTGTGTGGCCTACTTAAAAATCTGTAGCAAAAAACTTACACTGGATCTCTGTTCTTTACTTGATTCTCAAATATCGTCTATGCCACCATCAAAAAATGAAGGGTTGCTAAATGAATGTGTTAGAGAGGAGATGGGAAGGAAAGAAGTAAATTATAACTTATTTCCCCACAGATACATGTCCCATTTACGTAGCCTTAGCAAATGAGCATGAATAACACAGATTGATAACCAGCTGGAAGTGGGTGGTTGGTGGTGTAATAAATGATGAAAAGAGATTAAACAGGTCAAGAAAAAGCAACAAGAAAACAACCCCCTAGCAGCATAATAAATATATTACAGCCTACTTTAAAGGCTAGTTGAAGATTAATGCTAAAAATAAGGGAATCTGTGATTAGCACTGGTTAATCTATTCAGCCTTGGAGCTCTTTCAGGTGCTTTGCTAACATGCAGGGATATATACATCTACGTTTCATATATACAAATATCCTGCTGGGATTTCTCCTCTATCATTCAGAGTGATTTGATTTTTGTTTATCATGTGAACACTCAAGAAACAAATTAGTTCCTTTGCTAAATAAGTAATGAATAATTGATTAGTAATCAAGTAGCAGCATACGCAAAATTATATTTAAAGTAACATCTGTAGTGTTTGGTCATACTGCAAGATCCATACTGCTCTCACAACCTATAAATTGTAGTCTGTAGCAGCAAAAATAATATTGCCACAAGATTTTGACTAGGACTGGTCATTTTAAAAGTATCTTACCAGGGTTTGGACAGTTACAGTGGACCTCCAAGCCTGTATTTGAGCATCATTCAACCAGCTGGCAACTGTTTATGAACCCTACATATAGATCCATCAATCTCTCTTGACTGCAAGGTAAGTCTTAAAAAACTTCTTCCAAGTAAAGACAATTGTCACTTGAGACAAAGTGTTTTCAGCTACGACATCTCCCCTTTGCAATTTTCCACTGGTAATCATATATCAAATATTTATATGTCTGAATCTGAAATCCACAACTGCGCATAAACAGCCACAAGTGTATAAAATGCTGATTGGATACCATAATGATGATAGTTGGTAATAATTGTGCATTAGTCTTGCACAATGCATCTTGCAGAATGAGGGGCAACTGAATAATGGGCAATTTTGAAACACATCCCAAGAGTGGCTCACATTTGGAAAATACCACCATGGATTTTACTACTTTCCTCTCATCTCCAAATACAGTGATTTTCCCTTGAGATAGTTTCAGTTAGGAGTCATGAGAAAAGTAAGGTGATTCTCTCTCCGAATGAGCTGATTTATTTCTGCTGACCAGCCCATCAATCTATAAACATATGGCTTAAGAAAGTATCCCCTTAACAAAGTCTTCCTACTGCAATGCTGCTTGCTCTAAAATTGGCCAGAATCTTATAACCAGAGAAAGAAGTTGTGTAGCAATCCAAACAGCTCAAGGCAGCCATGACATTAAGCCATCTCCCTACATTGTACATTGGCATGCTGTGACTACTCCCAGTGGTGGGTCAAATCCTCCATGGTAACGCTCTACAGGGAGCTCTAGAAACTATTTAATTATTTAAAATGAATAATTCCTACCAACACATTTAATTGGGAAACATTACATGTTCAGATGGGCCCTAATGGAATGGCTCAGAGACTCTAACAATGTAATTGTGTATGCTATTTGAAGTAAGTTCTTGGAGGATTTCTCAGCCAATAACATCATGCATTATTTATTCTCCTTCCCTTCTCTCTCTCTGTCTGTCTCTCTCTCTCCTATGAAGATGGAATCACTGGAACCTAAGAGATAAAAATGCAAATCTGAGAACAATCCACTAAGACCCCAAACCAAATCAGCTCCTTAGTTTACACCTTTCTTGTTCCTTTATTTTCCAAGAAAATGTCTAGTTGAATTTATTGCTACAAAAGAAAAGAAAAGAAAGAAAGAGAAAAAAGAAAAGAAAAATGCATGTTATCTTCTTGACTGATGGGAGAACAGTGCATGAAAACAGTGGAAGTAATCTATTAACACAGCGGAGTTGAAGGGCTTAATGCTTACCAGACGGTAATAAATACTGCAACTATCCAGGATATTGGTAACTAAACAATAGAGATAATGCAGACATAAAATGAGACCTGTAAATACATAGCCAGATGTATTTATCCTTTGTCTATATAGAAAAATAGAATAATGCAAGGTTAGCCTGAATTTATGACTCATATAGGACAATACTGGGATAAAACTACATATAAACTTTTTACATATTTGCATTTTAAATGTTAGGTGGGTTTATAAAAGCTGTTGACTGCCAATAATGATTCATTTTGAAGTGGAGGAGAATAAACACCTTTTTTGTTATTTTAAAGTGCTCAGTAGAAATAATTGCAAGCATATTCCATTGGGTCATTATCAAAAATGCACAAAATCACACCAAGTTTTGCTTTAGTGTGGAGTAACATTTAGCTTTGGAATCAAGTTTCCAGAAAGGGATGGCTGGTCATCAATCTTTAGGAGTTCCAGATTCCAGATACTTCATATCCAATATGATTTTCTACTGTTCTTGTTCTTCTGTTCTTTTTACCTACACAAACATTCATTTCACAGTAAGACAAACTGGAAAAAAAACCAGAAGACAGATTTAGTCCCTTTCTCAAAGGACAAACCAGCTACTTTTAAACTATAGCTCTTAATTCTCTTCCTTCCACAGTCTTCCCAAGAAAATAAAAGCAATCTGCAGAAGCTGCCATTTCCACCAGAAATTGTCAAAACACTGAAAATGTTGGCTGCTTCCAGTAGGCAGGGGAGCAGGTCCAAGTACTGAGGGAGTTTGGCAGGGTGAAATGAAGGAGAGAGATGCTGCAGGAATCTGTGGTTGGTCATAAAGATGAGTGATCATGGGGGTGCTGCAGCCACTGTAGCTTTGAATGGATGTCATACCAACAGCACTAGCAATAGCACTTATATACCACTTCAGAGTACTCTACAGCCCTCTCTAACTGGTTTACAGAGTCAGTCTATTGCCCCCAACAATCTGGATCCTTATTTTACCAACCTCGGAAGGATGGAAGGCTGAGTCAACCTCGAGCCGTTCAGAATCGAACTCCTGGAGTAAGCAGTTAGTTAGCCCTGCAGTACTGCATTCTAACCACTGCACTACCATGGCTTGTATGTAGCTTTTGGGGGCGGGGGTGAGGTTTGTCCTAATTTCGAACTGTTAAGTGTTCTGTTCATATCTCAAGGACTATCTGTATCTGTGTGCAATTCAAGGTGCTAGTTAATTGATCCTTTGTCTCCAGTGGTTTCTGCCTATCAACTAATTATTATTAATGTTATTATTATGTATTCATTTCATGTATTGCCCAACTTCCAAGGACTCTGGGCAGTTCAGGCAGAATGAGGAGAGTTCTGGGTCTGTTCTATCAAGCAATATAACCTAGCAAGATCTGGAAGCACACCTAGTCAGTTGTGGTGACTGCTCTCTGGATTATGGAGGGCATGTATAGAAATGCATGTACCTCTTCTTCTGCAAGACATCTGCAAGTTTTTAAAAATCATGGTTGTGTTCCCTGGCATGGGGTTAGGTTGTTGAGCCTTTAGTGCAGGGGTCCCCCAACCTCTGGGCCATAGGCCATTTGTAGGCCATGAGGTGTTTGCAACCAGGCTACAGAAACAGCAGTTGAGCGCACGCACATGCACCCCCCCACTTCCACGAACAGCGGGCAAACATGTGCACATGTGCTCCATTTGTACGTGCATGCACCCTACTTGTGCAAATGGAGCTGCGCGCACATGCTTACCAGCCGCTTGCGCAGAACAATTTCCTCTCCCCTCTCCCCCCTCCCCCCTGCTGGTCTGCAAAGCCAGAAGGGTTGGGGAGCTCTGCTTTAGTGGATTATTTGTTATGTAATGTGTATAGCCTTCTAAATGCAAATAAATAAATCATGCTATGCGTGGAACCTCACCTAATTGTGGTTTAATTTATTAAGCATTGTTAAATAATCCTCTATTCCCCAGTTTTTAGAAAGGCATTTGTACTTGCATTTTATTCACATTTATATCAGACACTTTTCCAGCAATACTGGTGTCTCCAAACAGAAGTGGTCCCTGGTAACCATCAAACCTGTACTTTATATGTGATGAAAAGCATCTTTTCAAAATGCAAAAGCCCAGTGGTGGTGTGCTCCTGGAAATTGCCCAGCTCCCCAAAAGTACTAGTGTTGTAATAATCACCAATAGAAACAACATTTTTCATCTTGTCAAAGATGGTTAGCCGAAGTTTACAAATCACTACTGTTGGTGATTGCCAAAATTCTTCTCCCAGGCCTCTCTGATTCTAGACTTCTCCCCTACCTGTATTGCATGGATATGATGAAGGCAAGCACAATTTCTTTTTTTTAGTATGATTCCATTTTAATGCAAAGAGAAACAGATAAAAGTTAAACCATGGCTGTTCCAGATGAAGTTTTATAAGCCAACCATCCCGACTCAGATACCAACCACAATAAAATCCATAGTTTTTTAGCCTCTGCTCATGGCCAATGATGGTGCTGTTGCTCTTTGATTTTGTATTGATTTGTTTTAAATGTAACTTCTATTATAACCCCATATCTGATACTGAATTCAAAGAAATGGTATCTCAGCAGGATATTTTTCAATAAACCTGACATCAAGTCTTAGGCTGAAGAGCTTAGGGTTTAGGGCTCTATTTGGCCATTTTTCTCCTTCTGGTATATTCAGTAAGAAAAATACTAAGCATCTGTATAAGAACAAAATGGAATTTTACTGTTTTCACTACAGAACTAACAAGCCGACAAGTATATAAATAGTATCATTTGAAGATAGATTGTGTATATGTAGTTGTGCAACAGCTGTTGCAGACATCACATCTACCCTGTTTGACCGCAAACTTTATTCTGCAGAAAAGGCCATTTGTATTTGATCCCGACTTAGAAAAACTAAGACATATTGGGATGCTTGCTTCTTGCAAGGAACAAATTTGCATATTACTTGAAAGACTACAATGTTCATATCAAAGACTATTCTAAAGATGATATACTACCTAGATTGCGGCAGATTGCAGAGGTGAGGATTTAGAACAGGGATGTCAAACTCAATTTCACTGAGGGCTGTATCAGTGTTGGGTTTGACCTCGGGGACCAGAGGGTGTGGCCAGGATGAGAGTGGCCAGGTCAATGTCACTCGTGTCAGGAGTGCCTGTGGTTGCCCGAGTGCTCTGCCAGTGAAAATGGGCTCCTGAACTCCATTTTCAACTGCGACGGCTCCTTCAACCCTCTGCCAGCAAAAACACAGCTCCGTTTTCGCTGTCAGAGGCACTGCAGGCTGGTCCTTCGCTGTTTCCAGGGTGACCCCGCAGGCCAGATCTAAGCATCCCGTGGGTCAGATCCAGCCAGTTGGGCCAATTTGACACCCCTGACTTAGAATGAAGATGTCCTATGGTTTTATCTGTCTTGTTTTTAGAGCTTTTTGGTATGCATCCCATTCCATTCCACTCCACTCCACTCCTCCCCCCTCTCTAAAAGCAGAGGACATCCTTCCAAATTCCCTTGGCAAAATGCTCCCTGTAATTGCCTCTGCAAATGTTGCATATAGTGTATATAGTGTTTTCCTCTCATTCTCTTGCTGGTTGCTTTATGGGTCCAATCTCTAGTCCACTTTTCCTCTCCTCAAGCCTTGAGCTTTCTCCCAGACAATCCACTGGGCAATTTCCTTACTAATGAAAGTGCTAGATTCTCTTTCTCCACGCTGGCCACACAGCTGACTGATCTTCGGGAATCTTTCCACCGCACAGCTGCCCTTCTCTCCTTATCAGCCTGCAAGGAATGGATCCTAACTGGACAAAACACTAAGGGAAGAAAAGCCTTCATGTCAGAACTGCCATCTCATGCCTGCGCTTTGCTACCAGTCTGCCATGAATCCTGGAGGGGGGAGGGGGAGAGGGAGGGGGAGT
>JANHFL010006597.1:41205-51691 GCA_032468155.1 Oxyrhabdium leporinum | reverse complement strand
ACGAGAAGAATGCAGCTGCGAGCCAGCCTACACAATCAGAGTGGCCGTTTCAAGAACATCTTCTTGGAGATTGATTGGACAATGGGGGGGGCAGCAATGGGAAGTGTCTAAGGGGAAAAGGTTTACACTTGGGGAATTGGCGCACAAATTTCAGTTCTGCCTTTGCTTTGCTGAGTTCTCCTGACTTCTGTACCTTTTGCAACAAATGGAGCCAAGGATCGCTTTTAACTTAGAAGTGCAAGGGCTGACAGTGGGTTTTCTTCACTTGACCATTATATCTTGAGTTTTCTCTTCCTAAGCTAAACTCTTTCTTCTTTTTCCTTATCCATTTGTCTGTCCTTGTGGTTAAGATGCTGGCCAGGAAACCAGGAGGCTATGAGTTCTAGTTCTGCCTTAGGGATGAAAGCCAGCTAGGTGACTTTGGGCCAGTACTTGTCTCTCAGCCCAACCCACCTCACCGGGTTGTTGCTGGTGGGGGTATAGGAGGAGAAAAGAGCATTAGGTATGGCCACTGCCTTGTGTTACCTATAAAATAATAAAGGATAAAAATCTAATAAATAAATATAATAACTTGTTTCCTTTCTTCTGCAAAGTCTGTATCTTGCAGCCACAACTCGTCAGAGATTTATATCTTCCCAAACTCTTCTAAAATTCATTTTCTTGTCTCACTATTTTTGGGACAGATTGCTTTTCTATTTTAAAGTTTAACACCACCACCACCCCAAAAAAAAAACCCTTACTCTTTTTCCTCCTTAATCTACTCTGCTTATTTTTATAGTTCCTATTTCCCCTGTATTTGACTTTTCCTAGGTACAAGCCAGTGAAATCAGGACTTGAGTATTTTAATCTGCACTTTATTATGCCATTGAATGCTAGCTACTCATAATCCAAGATTAATTGGTAGCATACAAGTCCCTGTAGATATTAACATATAATATATCTACAACATACATCATATTAGCCATCGTACTTTTTTACTCAGTAATGATTTATATCTACCACATTTTACTCAGTTAAACACTTAAAACAAAACTGACAGAATTGATTCCAAGACTGACAAAAGAAGAAAATCAACTTAACAGAAATAGAAAAAACATCAAATATGATGGATGAATCATGTTTTTACTTTTATTTCATGTTTTCATTAATAATTGTCTTGCATTAAACATTTTTCTCCACCTTTAAAATAAGATGCAATAAAACTGAGCTAAAAGGTAGAAAAGACATTCTTAAAATGTTTGCTTTAATAGTTCACTTCATTAAAATGGTAAATATAATGCATACGTCATTGAAAATTCTCCAAAAATACTGTATAAAATCTTTTAATAGTTAAAACCTGCTCTTGTGACTTCCTTGCAAAGCAATTCTTTTTTTAAAAAATTCAAGGGAAATGCAGAATAATTTTGGAAATCACTCCAAAGTTAGGAGCAAATCATTTTCTGTGTTCAAGATGTTATACACAATGTTACTGCAAACAACTAAGGCTGATAATTTACTTTTCCTGTGTTTTATTAAAAAGCATTATAGTATCTGGAAGCTCCAATTAACCAAAACCAGTAGAATTGATAAATACGAGCCGGAATAGAATTGATGAATACAAGCTGGAGTGGTATTGATGGAATAGAACTGTTGAATATGAGCTGGAAAATGTAACTTTAATTAAAAATGAAAGGGAAGAAGTGATGGCAGGAACTATAAATTTATTTGAGATATGTATGCAAAAATGAATTCATAGGTTGCTAAAAGATGAATATGACCTTCTAGGGTGTAGTAATAATGAAAAATTAGATATGGAGAAAATGTGTGCAATATTTAAAACAAATACAGTTAGATGGAAAATATTCTACTATAGGACATGAATGGAAGGTGGGACTGAGTTGAGAGATTAGAAAAAAAGTCATTGGGCCCTATGGAGAAGAATGAAAGAGAATGACAGCCTCTTCATTTTGAATATAGTATGTGGTTTAAACATAAATGTACGTGTATATCTACTTTGAAAAAGTTTTATTTGTTCCAAATTCAAAATTAAAGCTAAAGTCTGTCCGTGCATAAAATATAGAAAAAGATGGACTATACATCTACATAGATGGTAGATTAGATTATTTATGTGGAGGGCTGAGAGAAGTAGTTAAGGATACAAAATGATCAGATGTTCTAAATGTAGGACTCTCCATTTTTCGTAGTGTCAAGACTGCATCTTGGGAACATGCAAGAAGCAGGAAGAAGCAGAAAAGGAAACTAGAAAAAATGCTAAAGGATTGCAGAAGAAAAAGGTACAAATCCTACATGAAACAGTATTAGACAATGAATCAATTTCTCAAACTCTGAATGGAAAGTAGATGTAACAGAAGAAGAAATGGAAGTTGTTTGGATAAAGGTCAAAGTAATTATGTTACAGACTATGCCAAGTATTTGTGGAGTTACGCTGATGGAAAGTATGAACAAGGATCCTTGGGTGAACGCTGTGGGTGGGTGTGCTTGTGGGTGGGTGCAAGAGAGAGGGGGGGGGGAGGGAAAGAGAGAAGCAAATAATAGTAAGGAGTTGGCAGAAAAAATACAAAGCTATTTTGATGGAAGTTTTAAAACAAGTGAACAGAGATAAACAAAGAATGTCCAGCCAAGTGAACGAATTAAAAATAAATCCATTCACTTGCCTGGATACTTTTTGTTTAGCTCTGTTCACCTGTTTTCATCTTTTACAATTTTCATCAAAATGGAACCAAATATTTTTAAATGAAATTGAAATGAGAGATTGCTAGAAATAGCCATCTGTACAGGAATGATGTTGATATATCCAACAATGAAACTGAAATGGATCATGAAGTTTGCAGGTGTTGATGGTATAATTGGATTATTGAGATTTACATAGAGCTGCTCTGAAAAACAATTTAATTGCATGTGTTTGGAGACTGCATTTATGCCTAGTAATTTAAAGAATGTCAATATTTCTCCCTGGACAACAGTAGGAATAGCAAGAAGGAATGTAAAAACTAGAAGGAAATTACTTTAAGTGTGCCTGGGAAGTTGTCTGGAAGAATTCTAATTAACTAACATTATGTATTGTAATTGAAAGAGGTGAAAATAAGGTAAAACTTTGGAATAAAAATGTAGCTATATGCCAAGCAGAAAATCATTAAGCTATGTTTAAATGGGTCAAAGAAAGTTTATTGTAAATCTGCTGATTTTTTTTGTAAAAAATATATATTAAAATTAGTAAACATGAATCATGGAATGTTTCGTATGAAAGCGGAATCGAAGACTGATCTCTGTAGGTGATAATAGCGGTATATCACACTAATAATGCATGCCTGAGAATAAACAGAATGCTTAGCAAATGGCTCAGCATCAAGCAGGAAGAAGAACGACATGAATGTCGTTTGTGCTGTTCCTTTCGTTGTGTAATGTATTTGTGGATAGATGTGTAAACAATTCTTCCAATAATATTAGAGGTGCATTGATTGGGGACATGAAGAAAAGTGTATTTTTGTATGCAGATGAGGACTTCCGTTGGCTGAGCAGTCAAATGATTGGCAGGGAATATTACATTGTATGAGGCAGCGATGAGTAAAGACCCGAAAATAAATGTATCAAGATAATTGTGTTTGTCAGGGAGCGCGAAGCAAATGACAAGTTACCCATAAAACGCAATTCATCTAGAGCAAGTAGATGAATTTGTATACAGATAGTCCTTGACTTAGAACCACAGTTAGGACTGGAATTTTTGTCATTAAAGTGAATCATCATGTGACTGGACCCATTTTACAACCATTTTGATCATTAAGTGAATCACATGGTCATTAAGCAAATACAGCTTCCCCTAATAGGCTTTGCTTGTTGGAAACCTGCTGGGTAGGTCACAAATTGCAGTCATGTTATGTGAGATGTTGCAACAATCGCAAATGCCAGGCAGTTGCAAAGTGCCAGAATTGTTATCATGTGACCACAGAAGACAGGTAGTCACTTTTTCTGAGGCTACTAAATGAATGATTATAAGTCGAGGAGTACCTGTATCTTAGTAATCTTCAGTAGAGATAGGGAAAGGGATCAAAAAAATGTGACAATAACAATGGAAAGGTAGTATATAAGCAACATGTTGTGAAGAAATTGGTGTTTTTAAAAGAAATTGAAGCGATTGTACATTAAACAATGCTTCTGCCCTTGATGGAAATAAGAGCATGGTTGGCTCAGGAATTCTGGAAGTTGAAGTTTATGGGTCATAAAATTGCCATTAGTTGCTAGTTCAGGAATTCTAGGAGTTAAAGCCACAGATTCTAACGTTGCCAAGGTTGCTGGCTCAGGAATTCTGGGAGTTGAAGTCCGCAGTTGCCCATCCCTGGTCAAGAATGTATGAATGAGGAATGGATATAGACTGCATTCAAAATGAGTGAGCAGAACAAAACAAATATGTTTTGGTGGCTTGGTTATCTAGAGCATGAATGAGACAGGTTTATAAAGTAAATACTTTTTTTATTTATTAAATTTATATGCTGTCCACCTCACTGTCAAGCAAGTATATGAAAAAAAGAGTGAGTCATCAGAGAGGAAGCGAAAGATTGGATGCAATTGGTGAGATCCTGAAAAAGGGAAAGATGAGAAGATAAAGAACAAAAGGTAATGTGGGATGATTTGGATAGGAGATGCAATTAGAATGGTCGGTGTAAACTAATATCAGTTGTGTTTAATTCACATTTTCTTATCTTGTTACTCTAATATTCCTAGCCTACTATTCCTTAACTCTTTTTCTGTCTACGCCACACAACAGCCCTTTCTATCACTGAGTCTGATTAGTCACACACTGGTTTAGAACAATCTTTTATCACATTCCAGTTTCAATGCTCATCACAGTATGCTAAAAGGCTACCTCAGATAGTGCTTCAAGATTAGATGGTCTGTAGAATTTTATTTCAGAAAATCCCACTTTTAAAACCAAAAAGAAAGTATGAAGCAATGACAGTTTACTGTTCATTAAAATTAGCCCCGTAAAGCTCTGTCTTCTTTGATAAGATGACATCCAAAATTTTAATCTCCTTCTCTATCTGATTCTGAGATGCTTTGATCTTGATGGAATTACTTTACTTCTTGGCTTTCTTCCATAGCAACATAAGACTGGTGCAGCCTGTATTCAAGATGGAGACGTGGGAAGCTGGACTGAGATTCTGCCAATCTTTTTACCTGGAGACAGTGCCTTTTGAAGTTAATCTTTTGGGTCTCACATTCTATGGATTAGCAGCATATGGTTAGTGGTGCAGGGTAGACTGTCAGTGTATAAGGTTCATAAACTGGAATAGACATGGCAACAGGTTCGCCAATGGGAACTGTTTGAATACTGAAACCTAGTATTTGTTTGTATGGGGCCATAAGAGACAGTTTGGAGTCTGGGTGTGGCTTGACTTGCTGAACTGTACATAAAGAGTTGGTGAGGCCTCTGTGACCTAGGCCTCTGTATCTCTCTACTCTGTAATTACTTGCTTCTGTAAATATTGCTTCAGTGTTCCTGATTTTGTATGCTGACTTCTGCTGTATGGTATTGTATATAAAGACGTTTTTCATATGTGGATGAATCCTGCAGAATTATTTAATTGTGTGCTGGTCAGATGTGCTGCAAATACTCTGACATAAACTCTTTGCTCATCATTCTCCCAAGCTTTGTTTCTGGAATACAGATTATTCTGCTCTTGATCAATGCAAACCGAAGAGAAGTTTTACTTCACCTTGCAGAGAAGTATCTCTTACAGAGTTGTTGTTATACTTTCAACATTGTTGATCTGACATTCCTGGTGCCATTATCCATCTTTAATAGATAGCAGAATCATGTGGTGATTATGGTTCTTCCTGATAGCTGGCAAACCACGTCAGGAGGGGTCATGACAACACATGCATCCGCTATAGGTAATCTATAAGCCATAAGAAACGGCACTAAAGCCGTGAGAAACGGAACTAGACATCTGGAAGGAAATCAATTGAATGCAACATGAGATAAGCATGAAGGTATCACGAGCACACCCAAACGGATGTTTACCAAACATCTACAAGTAAGATAAGATAAGTTTTTGTACCCCTTCCCTACTGCAATGAGGAAGCGCTGCTAAATAAAAAGGGAGCACGGACATCGGTCCGGTGTGCCTTCCCGCAACTGAAACTCCTTGTGTGTTCTTCCTGATCATTCTGAATGCAACAGAATCAAATCTCTTAAAGACATTGGGGGATTGTGATTACAATGGGATTGAAGAATAAACACCTCTGCATCAGTAAAATGGACTTTACTCCATTATCAACTCAATCTGAGTGTATCCAGTATTGATAATGATGGGTACATTCATTATCAATACTGAATATTTATTCATACTAAATTCTACAGCATTATTCACCATTTGCCATTCCTGCCCTATAATGAGTCAATCAACCTATTGTACTATATAATTTTCTAAATAAACATCCAATTTTTCCAATACTTAAGTAAATTGCTTTCTTGGGAGGCAAATGTAATGGTAAGTAGGCATGCTAGAAACTCAATACAGAACAAAGAAAATATCTCCATGCAGTCACAACAAGGTGCTAATCTATTTTGTTTCAATGACACTGCTTTGTGCAGTCCTGAACACTTTTCAGAGTTTTCTACAACTGAAAATCTTTGCATTCAAGAGATATTTCTACTGACAGTTTTGCATTTGGCATCAAATATTTTTCTCTTGAAAGCATCTGGCATGCTGCCTTTGAATATCTTGCCAAATGTTGTTAGCTTGTTTTAATGAAGGCTTCTGTACTGATTAGTGATATCTTCAAGCTCTTCTAAACCCACAAAAAATCATAAAGTTCTTGACTAAGGGAAACCATAAAGCACTGCAAGAGTTAAGGATCATAGACTACCTTGTTGAATTAGATTACAGCTAGTCTTCGTTTAGTGACTGCCTTGGACAGCAACTTTTCACAGTTATGATGTTAATGAAAAAGTAACTTTGCAACCACATTTACAATTTTCAGTCTCTGTCATGTGTTCACCATTACAGACAGTTAGTATCAGCTGTCCTGTGCTTGACACATTTTTCTCCAGCAGAACGGAAAGATTGCCTAAACAAGCTATCTCTTCCTGAGCTACCTTTCTCCACAGAAAAGTAAATCCCTAAAAAGTGCTCACTGCAAGTTTACAAACTCAGTTCTGTGACCTTAAGTAGTTGAATAGAACTCTCTGGTTCACTGGTGCTGCCTGAAATTGATAAGACTCTAATCAGTTTTACACTAAAGGCTTTTTGCATATTTTGTTTGCAACTCCCGGCTCACACTTGTAAGTGTTCTAGGTAGACAGCTGGCAGTAGCACATTCCTTTCAAACTGTATATGCCTGCTTACTCTCTTGTAACCTCTTCCTCTTCAATAAATATAAATAAACATTAATTCTCTTCTTGCAAATTATCCCAGCATGAGGTGAGCATTCCAAAGGGTGGGGAGCAAGTGCTAAAATATACCATAACTTAATGCAAAGTGTCATTTAAGCCAGCGGTCCCCAACCTTTGAAGCTTGGTGGCCTGGCCGGGGGTGTAGTGTGAGAGAGAAACTGGACCACCTGAGTGGTGCGCACGTGTGTTCTCATACACAGTCCTTGTATGTGTGGTGGGCTGCTGCGCAAGCGTGCAGCTCAACTTCTACAAGCAGCGGCCCAGTGTGCATGGGTGCAAGTCAAGCTGTATGTGCGCATGCTCTGGCCAGACACTTGCGTGGCCCAATTCTGAATAGACCATAGCCTGGTAATGGGTCATGGCCTAGGGGTTGGGGACCTCTGATTTAAGCCATCTTCTTTACATGACCTCTTTAAATTCAAATGGATGAGAGACTGAATTCATTGTGCTATATATTCAAATGTATGATATGCATTATTTTGGTCTTTTATTATACTTTTGTATATTTTGTATTGAACAAAGACTTAACAAAGAAAATTAAAATCAAATAGTGGCACTTGCACACTGAATATAATTGAAATTGTTATATTTTATACAACTCTTTTGCATGTTCTTTATCCATTATTTTCCTGCCTTGCAGTAGAAGTATGCCAGGTAATGTTAAGCACTTACTGGTTCAAAACCAAAGAACAACTGTATCATATTTACACAACATAATTAATCTGGAGAACTGTTAAACTATTTCCTTACTGGTAAACTATGGCAGCATAAAACTACATGAATCTGATTAAAAGTTACAATCTAAAGTACCCATTAATTTTCTCCAGGAAGTACCAAGCATTCTATGAGTTCTTGAATAAAATATTACTAGTTCTTCCTCCATTGCTCATACATTCAGTAATATTCATAAAGATTTTGCTCCAAAATACAGTCCAAAAAACATAGAAACATAGAAAATTGACAGCAGAAAAAGATCTAGTGGTCCATCAAGCTTGCCCTTTGAATGGATGATTATTTATTTGTTTGTTTGGTTGGTTGGTTGTTTGGTTGTTTGTTTATTTTAAATTTTTGTTGGATAAAGGACATTCCAAATATATTTAAACTCAGATGAAAAACCACTTGTTTTAAAGAGTTAAAACTTTAAAACAGTCTGCTTTAAAGAGTTTCAAACCAATTTGTTAACACCCCTGAATCAGTGGTGGAATCTAAATTTTACCACCATCAATTCTATGGGCATGGCTTGGTGGGCATAGGGTCATGTGACTGAGTGTGTGTGGCCAACTCAACATTACTCATGGCAAGATGGGGTGGTGAGGCTTCCGCACATGCACGCAGTGAGGCTTCCATGTATGCACATGTCAGCCTTGGAAGCCTTGAAACTGAGGCCTCTGCATGCTGCCACATAATTACACATGGGAAATAGGGAGCAGGTACTTTCTCATACAGCTAGAGGGATTGTAGTCAAAACAAAATTCTTTCTAAGAATGTCAAGGCCGTTCTGTGCAGCACCTGGAAGAGGAGTGCCAAGATGGAAGAAGGAATGTTGGGTATAACCCATGATTGGGGAATGTGCTTGAAGATGGTTAAAAGAAGGTGGATCTGTGATTCTCTTGTGGGTGTGGAAAAACCTGGGCCTTCAGATTCACGTTTTTCCCAGATGTGCCAACATGGTTTCTTTCATAAACTCTGACTTAGATACACGCCTATCTGAGTGCTGAGTGTTTTATTGGAACTTGGATGGAACACTCTGACAAACTGTAAGAGGGATCTTGGGGTCCTAGTGGACAATCACTTAAATATAAGCCAGCAGTGTGCTGCAGCACTTGGAAGCCAAAATGAGGCTTTGTTCTCCTTCCCATCATCATGTCTTGTACCATTTGATCCATCACAACATCTACTGTTAAAGAATCCAATCAATATTCTCGGATTACGTTTGTACAAAACACTTTAGCTTGGATTAAGTGATCCGTGGCTTTCCAAATTCATCCATTCTCGGGGTTTACACGACATAGTAACCCATAACATAAATACAAGAACTGGAACTGTATAGGACTGCAAAGTGAAATGCGGTTCAATGGCATCGTGTAAGCCCAGCCTTCTAAGGAGCTTCCATATCCTGATCCAAACAACTCGCTGCTTCGATTTTTCTTGTGCAAATAAGTAGGGTACCTTTTGGGCTGTTTATATCCCGCAAGGAAAGCATGTTGCATTTGATAGTGTAGAAGAGCTACATTTATCTGAAATATCTATAATAAAAGCCGTCAGAAGGGAAAGTAAGGTGAAAGATTGGCTTTGAATGCATGTCCTGCGCCTTGAATGAGGCAGTCGATACAGCAATGGGATATAATAATGCTTTGTAGGTTCTTGCTTCATTCAACGCTATTGTTCCTTCAAGAGAAATCAACTGCTGAACATTGCAAGAAAATGATATACCTTATTTTTCAGAGTATAAGATGCACGTTTTCCCCCCTAAAAGAGGATGAAAATTTGGGTGTGTCTTATACGCTGAATGTAGCCCTGCCCACCTGCCGGCCCCCACCCTTCAGCCATTTTCAGTCTCCACGGGTAGCATTTTAGACCTGTTCCAGGCTACAGGGATTGCCACAGACCATCGCCGCCTTTGTGCCTCACATTTTTGTCCTCTGTGCCTTGCGTTTTCAGCCTCTGTGCCTCACACTCTCAGCCTCCAAATGCTCCATTTCAGCCCCTTTCAAGGATGCGGGGATCGCCACAGCACATCGCCACCGATCACCACATCACATTTTCAGCCTCCGCACGCCCCATTGTTGGCCTCTGTGTGTCGCATTTTTGGGGCGGTTCCAGGCAGCGCGGATCGGCGTCAATGTGCTGTGGCGATCCCCGCAGCCTTGAAGGGGGCTGAAATGGAGCATTCAGAGGCTGAAAACGCGCAGCACAGAGGCCAAAAACGTGAGGCACGAAGGCGGCGATGGTCTGTGGCAATCCCCGCAGCCTGGAACAGCTGATTGGGGGTATTCCGGGAGGCCGATCCGCCTGCCAATCAGCTGCTCATGCTGAATCAGGCTGCAATAACATGCTGAAGCTGACCAGGCTGTTTGCTATTTGCTGCAAGGA
>JANHFL010006597.1:27309-41105 GCA_032468155.1 Oxyrhabdium leporinum | reverse complement strand
GGGCTGTGTGGCAAAGGCGAGATATATAGGGCGGGGTGCAGTGGGGTGGGGCAAGTGAGTGGGTGGGGTGAGCAGTGAGTGGGTGGGTGGGGCAAGCGGTGAGCCAGCGAGTGAGCGGGCAGGAGGGGCAGGGCCAGCCAGAAGTAGTGTTTGCCGGTTCGCTGAACTCCTCAAAATTTATGCCACCAGCACCCCCAAACCGGTCCAAACCGGCTAGATATCACCTCTGCCCTGTATGCTTCAAAGTACCTCTCTGGAACCAAAATTGAAGTATTGCACAACTCCATAATAAGGCAACTTTATTTGGTTTATCTCTACTAATAAAACATAAGCGTAAGATCAAAGATGAAAAACAATTGTAATTAAGTCATTGTTCTTCAGATACATCAAATGGGCTGGTGTGGTGGAGAAATTAGGAGGAGGATGTTTGCATCTTGAGTTATTTATAAAAGAATAATAAAAGTGGGATATTAAAAACAAAGTCCTTACATTCTAAGATATTAAAGACTTGTTTTAATATCAGTGTAACCAAGACACTATTAATGGCAGAAAATCACTTTGATTTTCTGTAAACTTTGATTTAGCCATGGTTTATTTAAACATGGGACTGCCTTCAAAGATCACCTTGAAACTTCAGCTGGCCCAGAATACAACAGCATGTGTGTTCAGTGGTTAGTTGTGATATTATCATATTACACCTCTGCATTGTTAGTTGCCCCATTTACTAGGAAGTTTCCAAGAGTTTTAATGTTCTGGTTACAACCTGTAAAGCCTTAAAACTTTATATAGTTCAGAACCTTTGTAAGGAACTATTTTTGCCATTAATTTATGTCTACTCAAACACTAGAGTGCCTGCTAAAATCACTCCTTACCAGGAGATATGGCATGGGGAAGCTTGATGGTGAGCAAGCTCCATTGCAGCTGTCTTCTGGAACAGCTTGCTCCTTGAAGTGCGGATGGTCTCCATTTTCCAGACCTTTTGGAAAGAGATGTTCTGGGAGGTTTGGGGGACTAAATTGTAGACAGTGGTGCTATTTTCTATTAAAAAACTATTATAAAATAATTACTACTTTAATTAATTTATTCTAATGTTATATTCTGCTTTTATTATGGAGCTTCTGTAGGCTGACAAGAATCCACTTAGTTTTCAGCGGTCAGATCCATTTCATAACCAAATAAAATATTGTATTGTATGAACCACAACTACTGAGCCATGGCGGCGCAGTAGTTAGAATGCAGTATTACAGGCTAACTCTGCTGCCAACAGTTCGATCCTGACCAGCTCAAGGTTGACTCAATCTTCCATTCTTCCAAGATTGGTAAAATGAGGACCCAGATTGTTGGGGGCAATATCCTGACTCTGAAAACTGCTTAGAGCAGTATATAAGTCTAAGTGCTATTGCTATTGCTATTTAGATCTGTCCAACAAATGATGATGATTGCTGTGTTTGTGGTTGTCTTTTTGGCAACTTGGCTAAATTACAATCTTTAACCCAACTAATCATATGTTTTGGTTTTAAAAATTCTATGTTCTGCATATTACTTCCAGCAATAATGTTTTGCTCTTGTGGGCAGCTGAGAAATATTTAATTTAGACAGAGACGATCCAAAAAACCCACCTAATTTCATTTTAGATCTATTCAGGTGTATCCGTGTCTCAGGCCCTTAGATGTGCAACTGGAATCTGGAATACAGTTGCTGTGGCAACCTTTTCTCACTGCCTTAGCTAGCATTTAATCTACAGTGAATATTCACTTATGGTAAGGTCATTAGTGAGATAAACCCTTGAGACTACAGCTAGTGGAATACAGAATGATTTTTTTCCATTATTCTTTTGCCCAGAAGCTGTTAAAGTACATTTGAGTGAGTCTATCATTACATTCCTGAACTTTGGCATTTTCACTACCAGCTGCTTGCAGTTACATAGTCTTAAAAGTCTTACCTTGCTCCCAACAAGGCCATAATAGCTCCCTTTTAGAAGATATGAAAGAAGAACGAATTCTAGCTTATCAAAAACTAAACCCAAATAGAACGGCCAGATGTTACTAGCTTGTATTATTCAATGAGATCAAAATAAAGTGAAATAAACAGCAACAGTGACTTCGAATTTCATTTCACTCTTTTTCCAAAGGAAACAAAGCCTTTACACTACCAAGCAGGATCTAATGGCTATGCAAGAAATCAAAAGAAATTTAAAGGGGCTGTATAAAGTTATGGATCATTGAACAAATCAAGCCAAAGTTTTCATTAGAGGCCCAAATTACCTTCTTAGATTACCTAATGATGTGAAGACCTAGCTCTCTAGTGAAAGTTTTGATACTGAGAAAGGTGGAAGGAAAAAGAGGACAACCAGCAGTGAAGTGGACAGACTCAGTTACCTTGATGATGGGTACACCATTGGAAGATCTGAAAGACCAATCATGAAGAAAATCTATCTATTGCATGTGGTTGCTAAGAGTTAATTCTGACTTAATCAATTAATCACCAATCAATCCATTAATTCATCATTGCCATTCTTAAAGTTTGTATAACCAGCAATGACAACAATAGCCCAATTATATGGTTTGGTTTTAGCCTTAGATTATATGTTATAAAATACAGTCACTGTATTTTTTTTAGCTATGGTTTATGGGTGCGTTGCATGATGCCAACAAATTGTGGTATATTCACCATTCAAAAATGATATTGTTAAGTGTATGCTGTGCTTGAATGCAATAAGCAACAGGTTTATGTAATAGAATTGATGGATATCTAGCAAACATCTGTGTAATACAAGCATCTACTTTTACTATCAGCATGTGAGCAAACACATTGTAAAATATCTACTAAATTGCAACAGGAGCTAAACACAACATATAGAATAAGTTGTGGATGTAGTAGTAAAAAAAAGGTGACTGGAATAATGGTGTCTGTAACAAGCCACATTAGTGTAAAATTATGATATCAGAATACATTTGATTGCATATAAGAAACACAGTAATTCAGTGAAGAAACTTTCACAGATAGATGGAACGTATTTGTCATAATAAAAAAGAATAACTAGAGAAGACACATGGAACAACTTCAAAATAATAAAATTCACAAGGAAATAGAAAAACAAGAACACACCACTCTTCCTAGATGTCCTCATCATCAGAGGAACTGAAGGCAAATTAGAGACTCAAGTCTAAAACAATCCACACTATTCAAGTGCTCCATTATAAAAATAATGACTGAACTTCCCAGAAGAGGATCTCTGTAAGAAAATTATTGAGACAAATACAAATGTACTGCAGCAGCCCAAAACACCAGAAAAAGGAAACAGACTACCTACTGCAGGGATATCAAACTCAATTTCATTGAGGGCCACATCAGATTTTTGTGTTTGACTTCAGGGGGTCAGATGGACATGTCTGGGGTGGGCATGGCCAGGGTGGGTGTGGCCAGCTTGACATCACTTGTGTCAGGGGGCACCTGTAGTGGCCCAGGCGGGGCTGAGGGGGGATCTTCCTGCAGCCCTCTGCCAGCGAAAACGGAGACCAAGAGGGCCACGCATGGTCCTCCTGAGCTCCATTTCCACTGGCAGAGGTGCCACAGGCTTCTTCTTCGCTATTTCCACAGCGGTCCTGTGTACCAGATCTAAGCACCCCATGGGCCAGATCTGCCCTGTGAGCCTTGAGTTTGACACCCTGGCCAACTGTATACAATATCTTCCAACAAACTAGATATCCATGTATCTTTATCAAAAAGTACCTGATTACTCATAACCAATGCAACTGCTGTGAAAAGGATATTGCTGCCATACGGCCATAACTATAACCAACAGATTATGATACCCACATGGCATCACTGTGGCACACAAACCAACTAAAGCCCTGCAAAACATCGTAAAAAGACACAGCAGCTCAAGAAGAAAAAACAGGAGTCATCTACAATGTGCAGTGTAATGACTATAACTGCCACCATGTAGGACAGATTGGCAGAAGATTAGCAGAGCACATCCATAAACACCGACGAGCAGTTTGAAGACACAATGAAAACTCCTTAATCTTACAACACTTAAAGAGACTCAGTCATAGTTCAACTATATGAAACTGTGAACATCATAGACCAAACTAAAGCCAAAAATATGAGAGAATTCTCTGGAAGCTCATTATTCAGAAAAATCAGCCAACAACAGGCACATAAAGATAAACCACATTTTCATACCACTGCAGAAGAAAGAGACAATAAAAAGCCAAGACAGAAACAAAAATACCAAAACACCTCATTGCCAGGAATCAACACCTGGATAAACAGAGATTAGAACCAGAATTAATACCAGGTAAACAATCAAGCAGTAAGGAACAGCTTACTCAAGGAACTAATGAGGAGAAAACAATATCCCCATCTGCACTGAGAGGGCAAGCTATTATATAAACATAGAGCAAACTCCACTCCCTTCCAGCACTTAGTCAGATGATAAAAAATCTGCACACAAACAACCAAGCTCAGAAAACACCAAGGGCATACAATTGGAATGTAAAATCAGTGTAAGGAACGCATTCAGTCTACAATATTTCAAAATGAGAAATTGTGGAGCTAAAGGAGAGCAAAGAATGGCTGTTGAACCAAAGTGGGAAAATTATATATATTCTCAACAAGAGAAAAATATTCATGGGACTTTCACTGTATGCTAGCATAACAACCAAAGAAAGATCAGGAATGAAAGTTTTAAGCAACAAAAGGTACAACGGATAAAAATTGATTTCTAACATCAGTCAAGAAAATACAAGAAATATACTGCATCTCCATAAAGATCCTCTACAGAGGAATATTAAAGAAGAGGAACAGTTTTTTTAAGAAGATCAGAGTAACTACCGCAAGGGAGACAATGGCAAAATGTAGATAAATTCATGAAGGATAATGATATTTAAATGACAATGATCAGAGATGTTAAAGCAATGGTCTTTTCAGTGGTAACATATGGCTGTAAGAACATGATGCTGAAAACAACTGAGACACAAAATATGCATATGATACTTTTGGAGAGAGTCACTAGTAATACCATGGACCACAGATTAATTAATTAATCCACGGTAATAAACTGATCGTACTTGATGGTCTCTGGCTAAAGTGGGATGGAGGTAGTGCAACCATCCTTGCTTTCCTTGATCTGTTACCAACCTTTGATACCATCAACCATGATATACTTTTGGGTGGACTGGGGGTGCGGGGCTGGATGGCACAGTTTTCCATTGGCTTGGTTCCTTTCTCCAAGGCCGGTCTCAATTGGTGTGGATAAGGAGTGAAAGGTCCAGCCCATAGTTGCCTTTTTGTGGCATGCCATAGGATCTGGTACTCTCTCCACTCTTTTTTAACATCTGTATGAAGCTTCCGGGTGAGATCATTCAATACCAGGGGTTGAGGTGAGGGTTGAGGATGATAATCAGTATGCTGATGATATTCAACTTTATATTTCCACCTCTGATGATCCAAGTTATACTGTTGCCATTCTCTCCCAGTGCCTGGAGGCTGTGGGGGCCTGGATGGGGGACAACAGGTTTCAGCTGAACCCTGGCAAGACCCAAATGGCTTTGGGTGCATGGAGCTTAAAGATCTGGGACTTTAACCAACTTAGCTCTGGATGGGGTTGCCCCAGACCCACCCTATTCACAACTTGGGGGTTCTTCTAGTCTCACAACTCCTGTTCGAAGAGCAGATGGCAGTCGTGGCTAGGAGAGTCTTTGTAGCTGGTGCACCAGCTGGTGCACCATTGTTATTGGATCAGGAATCCCTCCCTCATTCATTGAAGCCCTGGTCATTGCCTACTGCAATGCACTCTATAAGGGGCTACCCTTGAAGAGCATTTGGAAGCTACAACTGGTGCAGACTGCAGCAGCGCTGGCCATTCTTGGGGTCCTTAAAATGATCCATATTACACTACTGCTTTGCAAGCTGCACTGGCTGCCAGTCTGCTTCTGGGTGCAATTCAAGATGTTGGTTATAAGCCCTGTATAGCATGGATCCAGGCTACTTGAGGAATTGTCTCACCTGCTCTGGCAAGAGAGGCATGCTACAGGCTCTGTTTGTCAAGGAATTCCAGCTGGCAGAGTCCAGGAGAAAGGTCTTCTCTGCTGCGGTTCCTGCCTTCAGAAACATCTTATCCCCTGAGGTGAGATTGGCTCCCACCCCTTTGTCCTTCCACAGGAACCTGAAGACCTGGCTCTGCCAGATGGCTCAGGGCCCTAATGGAAGAGGCTTACATTGGAGGTGGCTGTTGAATTCTCTACCCACCTCCTGGACATTGTGTTTCCTCCCTCCCCATCTTTTAACTGTATTATATCTTGAACTGGGACTTCTATTTTTATTCTTTTAAAAGATATTTCTTAGCATTGCAATGTTTTCAGGCTGGAAGCTGCCCCAAGTCATTTCATTATGACATGGGCAGCAAAGAAATTCAATAAATAAGGATTGTTAACGTAAACAAAAGCTGATGAACATTTGCTCGTGCAAACACCAGCAATTCAATACAACTGAATGCATTTGGCTAATTAGGTATAAACGCATTGTGTAAATCCAGGCACTGAATTAGGTCAGACCTCACAGTTTATCTAGCATATCCTAAGGATTAATCCACACAACCATATTTGGTCCAGTACAATGTGAAAGTGATTGCTGCTTTACGCAGGCCAAGATGAAAAATTTACAGCGTAGATGAGACTGCGTCCCAGTGTTGGAATTAGTTTAAGGTTTATCTTACTAATTGTTTATTATTATTATTTCTTGCTCTAAGTCCCATTTAAAAAGATTATTGCCATAGATACATTTGCTGGGAGAGCCAGTTTGGTGTAAGGTTAAGTAAGGCACCAGGTTAGAAACCAGGAAATCGTAAGCTTCAAACATGCTTTAGGTACAAAGCCAAGTTGTGACCTTGAGCCAGACCCTCTCTCTTAGCCCTAGGAAGAAGACAATGGTAAATAACTTCTGCAAATTTTGCCGAAAAAATTGCAGGGACTAATCCAGGCAATTGCCAGGAGTTAATACAAACTCAAAGGTGCACACACAAAATTGCTGAATGTTTATTTGATTTTATTTGCACAGCTGCCCAGTCAGCAAGCAGCCATATAACCACAAGACATACTAACAAAAATAAACAATACAGATGCCTTGTATTAAGTAATACGGCTTATTTGTAAGCTGTAGGCAGGGTACTCGCAGTTCCCTTGTTACAAATAGAGGCAGATAAAGGATATACAGGGATAGATGTGTTGGGGTGATCAGAGGAGATGAGCCTTGATTGAGTCTCAAATATCAAATTGATTCTGAACAATAAGGCCATCAGAAATGCGTCTGAGTTACTGCCCTTCCTCCCTATCATAACAATCATATTTGGCAATGTTTGTGTTGTGATTGTGGCTTGCTTACTAGATTGTAAATTGCAGATTCAGCCAGAATATGTAGATCTTGGCCAGGAACAGTGTCAGATTATCCAGCTTTTCTCTCTGCAAGCAACATAAGAAGTTTGGTTCTCTTCCAATGAAGAAAAACATTCTGGAGGACATTATTAGACTGAGAGCTTAGACCCACCATCATTTCTCATGGCCTCCAAGCTAAGTTTCAGGTTTCCAAGAATCCGAAGAAAGTCCAGGTAAATAAAGCAGATGAACTTTTGCTGCAGTAGACGGTTCTTTTGATAGACTTAGGTAAAGCCTCTAGTCAGGAATTGGCATGAGATATTATGATTTTTAAAATTATTTTTTGCTTTCTATATTGTACTGAAGCCTCACTGGCCAATGATCTTATTTCCCTGTACTAATTAGGAACGGTTTATAAACTCAGCTTGTGTTCAGAAATTTAGATTTCCTCTTTAGAAATTATAATCTCTAACAAGTTGATGCTTCTCCAGCATCTTCTCAGAGATTCTGACAAGGGAAAAAAAACCAATTTGTAGCAGAAAAATGCCATCTTGTGGCCTGTCCAGACTATTAATTTCTATTTTTATTTTTATTTAGACAATTTGGTCATTCATCTTCTTCAGCCCCGGAAATCTTCATATTGATGTTAAAAGGGGGGTTTACAATTTGTCTTTTCTGTTTTTAATAGCACATTAGGGACTTTTTTTTAAAAAGAAAGTGAGGCTACTCTACAGTATATCACAGTACATGACCAGACCAAAGCATTAGAGAAATGATATTACTTTTTGTATTTTAATCACCTGAAAGGTGATCAAAGGCCTTTAGGATATGGGATCCTGGTGTGTTTCACACCCCAAGGATTAGCTCCTTATGGAACTGGATACCCTACAGAATCCCTCTCAAAGAACTTCAACGCATGACATAAAAAACCAGATAAGGAGAACCATGATGGCAAAATTACCTCAAAATAAGCTCCACTGAACTCATGGGGCATTACTTCCGGATAATTTCATGTGAGCTCTTTCAGCCAAGTGAAATACATAAAAAAAAATATTCCAATAATTATTCCCACTGAACTCCGAGACTTGAAACTAGAAAGTCAAAAGGAAAGAAATATGTTGATCCCATTTCATTCCTCATCTCTTTTTCTGCCTTCCTGTAAATGAATACAAAAATTGCATTTTCACTTGATTCACTTGAGAGCATAGCAAATCCCTGAATTATTTGGATGTTGCAGCAGCTGATACATTTGCTCCGAGCCACATTGCTCCCATGCTTCCCACTGGCACCACATCCCATGCTTCCTCTTGCACATCCGGAGATATCTTCTCCCATTTCTGTTGCATTGAAGCTTCGGTTGGTTTCACTGTCACCGATCGCACGATTAACCCTTCAGCTGTCATTCATTGGAGGAGTTGGGAATGTGCATTTTAATACATATCTGATCATTCCATTCAGTTCCGCACATTATACGAAGGCACACGGTGTGTTTCACCACGATTATTGAATAAATGACAGTTGAAGACAGATTGCAGTAAACCACAAAACAAGCAAATCGAAGAATGGCTTAGTATGAGTCATGAATCCAGATTGGCTTAACATGATCTGTGAGTCACGTTGTGGGTTTATGAAGAAAAAAAGATGTTTGGCATTATTCCCAGGCCATCTCGTAGAGGCCAAACTTTCATCACCTCCCATTTCCCTTCCTGTCAGAGAAGCAGACAAAGAAGAAGGGAAACATTTCTCAATACTCAGCAATCCTTTGTGCTCTTTGCAGGTAGTGGTGTTATGTTAACCTAAATGTAGACGTAACAGGCCTGGTACTGCAATCAAGACATTTGCCACAACACAACTCATGCCACACCTGGTAGATAAGTCCATGATCACAAACTGAATTTTGTAGCTTTCCTCCCTATTTCCAACGGTCTGGATTAAAATCAACCACATTTTATTTATTAAAAAAAAAATAGCAATAGCAATAGCACTTAGACTTATATACCGCTTCACAATGCTTTTATAGTCCTCTCTAAGTGGTTTACGGAGTCTGCATATTGCCCCCAACAATCAGGGTCCTCATTTTACCGACCTCGGAAGGATGGAAGGCTGAGTCAACCTTGAGCCGGTGGGACTGGAACTGCCAAACTGCTGGCAATCAGCAGTCAGCAAAAGTAATCTGCAGTACCGCATTCTAACCACTGCGCTACCAGAGCGCCACCAAGGTCAATAAATAAAGAACTAAAAGAAACGATGGGATCTTGACATTGCCGCCTTATTGTGCAGTTTTGTAAAATGAGCGATAGTACAAACTAATCTGTATTGTTCTTAGTTATTCATTACATTTAGATGCCGGACAATGACTCTGCTCTTAATTAAGCAGATGTTGAGGGAGCCTGGATGAAAATCCCTCTCTTTCTCTGTGCTTTCCCTTTTTCTTATGCATAGACACCGGCATAAATAGTTTATTTGAGGAAAGGTTAATTCTTCTGGGAAGATTGAAAGAAGGTTTCAATGTTTTACATCACAATAATGTAGGAGGAGACCCGTGTTAGTCTGGAGCAGCCAAAAAGTAAAAATAAAAAAAAATCAGGAGCCTGTTAGCACCTTTTTTTCATTAACAAATTTTATAAAAGGCAGAAGCTTTCATGAGTTGAAGCTCTTTTCACCAGCATCTTTCAAATGCATCTAACACTGGTACCTTCTGACTGATTGATGTTTTCCCCCTTTCCCTGCATCAGCTGTATAATTAGACATTATTAGAGAGCACAATAATTAAAGAACTTCAGAAAGACAGTTTTTAATCTTATGGAATTCTTAACAGAGAGTAAGCTCTGTTAATTGGGTTCCTGACTTTGCAACAGCAACCATTATTAAACTAGATTATTAAATTAGCAGGTTTCCTGCAAAAGTATTCTGAACTTCTTGACCACGAAGTGCTCTCCTTATTTGTATTCTTAAGGTCTGAAAAGGACCTAAAAATCCTTAGTGAAGGAATATTATTTGGTATCCATGTTCTGTTTTGCTGACTAAGAACTTCTCAGTATTATTTCGGTGAGAATTAGTTCTTTCAATCCCAAGTTAGCCATTTCTGCCACCTTGTGGCAAATCTCCTGTCAATTCTTTAATATTAAATTTTCCTTCTCTATCTTCATTGCTTAATATTGCTTTTGCCTTGTCCAGCTTTCACCTACTGATTTTGTGTCCTTTTGTCTCTTCATGTAGGCAGGCTGCTTTCTGTCTTGGAAGAAAACTGTTTCGTGAAAGGAGTGAGGAAGTCAAAATGCCCCAAGAAGCAGATTCAATTTGCCAATAGCTTCTGTGGGCTAAGTGGAATATGGTCTCCAAGTCTCATCCCCTTACTCTCTCTAGGGTTGTTGGCCTACAGATAATGGGAAGTCCCAAGGCCAAGTGCTGAGAAAGTGGAGAAAAGGCTTCACTTCTGGTTCCATACCCCAAATGGGCCAAGCAGATGGACTGGATGTTCCTTTAGTGATGTTCTCCAGAATGATTTTGATTGCATTCAGAGGAGCGGTTTAAGACGCGTAGTCATTCCGGTTTTGGTGAATAATAAAATCATCCTATATTATTTCAACATGCCGCTCCAAAATATGCTGAAGCTCTTTTAAGTAAACCAACACAGCATAAGTAGATAGTCACCTTAACAAAGAAAGTAGAATCATTAAATATCTGATTGTTTAAATTAAAAAAATAAAACAAAAACATTCATAACATTGCTAATATCAGTTCTGAGATACAATAGAGTCCAAACATATATACACAGCCAGGAACATTTATTTTCAGTTAGAGGTTAGCTATTGTTGGAATCTTAGCTGTGTTTACAATAACATTTTAGGTAGGTCTCTCTTTATGTAATAGTGAATCGTTGTCCTATTGAAGATGCAATGAGAATAATGCTTCATTAAAACATGTTTTTGCAATAGCCTCAACTAATTATGGTCTGAGAAGCAATAGCTACATAAACTAATTTTACCTGATTTAATATTTTTAAATGCTCATGTTCTTTTGAACTATGTATTATTAATTGGAAATGGTCAGCTAAATAAATGGAGACAAATTTCTTGTGTTTCTAACCACACTTGGCCAAATAAAGTACCGGTATTCTATTCTACTCTGTTCTCAAAGATGTTTTTCCAAAAGGCAACTGGATTTTCTTGGGGTTTTTCTTCGAAATTGTTTCACTTGTAGGAGAAGATTTTTCAGAACTGCTAGAGCAGGTCATTCATTTCCATCATCCTAGCAGAAGACAGTGCAAAAAGTATCAGCGTCATCCTGCTCTTAAATAAGTTGTGGATTCTTTCTTTTGAATATCCTTCTGCTGCCAACTACAGTTGCCTGATGGGAATTGAAAGACAAAAAATAATAATAATTCAGCGGTTTGCTGATAAGGACGCAAGAAACCCTATGCAGAGACTCCAGACCACAAATGAATTCCACACATATAATTTTTGGCACAGAAAGCTGCAGGAAGAACTCAAGCCAGCTGCTTAGCTCTCCTTAGGTAGGTGACGTCAATAAGACACAAGGCTGGAGGTTTTCCTGTTTTAATCTTCCCAGATTGTTTTATTGTACCTACTGTCAATTTGAAACCATATGCAGATTCCAAAGAGAATACAAAAACCAAAGAAAATATATTCAACTTGCTTAAAGGGCCCAACAACTCCTTTAGCATCAGTATTTGGCACGGAGGAGTGTAATGGTTGGAAAGAGACTTGCCAGTTGCCAATGCAATCCAGAAAATAGGAAGTGAACAAGATGTATTGAAGAGTGAGAAAAAACAGGGTGACTCTAACAGGTTTGGGAATCTCCCTCACCCCTCCTGAATAAGATACACAATAAATCTAAAAGGAGGAGCTAGTGCAGGGATGTCCAACAGTGGCAACTTTAAAACTTGTGGACTTCCCCAGACAGCATGGCTGATTTTGGGTGTTGAAGTACATAGATCTTAAAGTTGCCAAGGCTGGGCACCCCTGAACTAGTGCTTTAGCTAGAAGAATAAATGGCTACTCCACTTCTAACCAGTGGTATCACACACAAAAAAATATTCCATTATTCTGTGAGTTGCATAACATTCCTACCTAAGGCAGATTTGGGACACCACGAAAGGACAGAGAATTGATACAGACTATGTTTCCTTTGCCAGGATGGAGAGAAATGAATTTTTTCCCCTTATGTATCATAATAGCTTGGCTGCTTTTGGGTACTCTTCAGCTTGACTTAGATGAATGAAAAAATAAGTAATGTTTGCTCACCTGCTTCAGCAGCCAACTGTCTAGAGCCAGCGCAGTTAACTAAAATCGTCCACAAAATGTACAAGAAGAAAATTACTAGCAATTATCCGGGGATGGATGATCCTAACACTTAATCAAGTACCTTTTGGTAGCTCCCATCTGCTAAAGATTTTGTAACAACAATTTCATCTGGAAATTAATTCTCCAGAGTAAGAAATTACAGAAATGGAAAATCTCTTCCTTAAAGTTACTTGTGGTACCTGTTGTAAACCGTCTTCTGACCCAGCCATCCTTTCACTGGTAGCCATAGCAACAGCTCTTTGTATTTCTTTACCCTGAACTTCTGCAAGGAAGTGTTAATTTGGTTGAGCTAAAGGTTATTTCAAGGCCCTGCTTCATTACAGTTTCAAATTACAGGCATGTGTTAACTCTAATGATTAAAGTGACCTTTTTTGAAAAATGCTTCAAGTTAATCAGACAGAATGATGGGTGGTCCTTTGTTGAATCTCTTTGTCTTCTAGGAACTCTGTTTAGGCATCAGTCTCCATCGGACAAATGCCCAGATCAAGCTCAATAAGCCATCTTTGTAGCAAGCACCAGGCAATACTGTACGTATCAGGCATCCTTGGCTGGAAGAGCTCCACAATTCAGTTGAGTTAAGAAACACAAAACATCCGCCAATCTGTTGCCATATTAGCTGAAATTGGCAATTGTATGTAGTCAGCAGACGTCAGTGACCAAGGAAACTTACCTTGCACATATGAAATAATTATAAACACTTGCGGACAGCAGAGGGAAGGTGGGTGTGAATTAGCAAAAACAACTTGTTCCTGTGGCTGGTCATGGCAATCATCATCAGAACCCCTCTTGACCAAGGGTGGGCTTCAAAAATTTCAGCAACAGATTCGTTGCCTGGTTGCTGGGTGGGCATGGCCATGGTGGCCATGGCCCAGTCGGCCTCCTGCACCACGGTGGGGGGTGGGTGTTTTCTCCCTCCCCATCCTCCAAGGCTTTCCTCGAGCCTCCGGGAGAGTGAAAACAGCCTCCCCGGGCTCCGGAGGCTCTCTGGAGGCTGGAAACAGGCCCATTTCCAGCCTTCCCCAACTTCTGGGAGGCCCGTTTTTCGCCCTCCCTGAGCCTCCGTGTGTGCCCTGCATTTACCTGCATCCAAAAT
>JANHFL010006597.1:0-27209 GCA_032468155.1 Oxyrhabdium leporinum | reverse complement strand
GGGAATGGGCATGACCAGCATGAGTAGTGGTGTGGGTGCGGGGGGCGGTACAGGGCAGGATGGGAGGGGCCAGTCAGGAGCGGAATTTGGCAGTTCACCGAACCACGCAGAATCTTCACTAAGGGTCTGCCCGAACCCCTGCGAACCCCCAGCAGCTCACCCCTGCTCTTGATTACTGCTCATCCGCAACATCAGTTACAGATTAATGGATGCCCTCTAGGTGTTTAGAACTTTGATTCCCATGAGCCTCAACCAGCGTAGCTTGTGCTAGGGGTTGTGGAAGTTGTAGCCCAAAACATATGAAGAGAAGATGTTGGTCTTGCAGTAGAAAAACTTGTGGTGCTTCCCAGCTTCTGGAATGCTTCTTTCCCTCCCAATCTGACCAGAATAAAATGAACATCAACTTTGATAACAGTACAGATTGTCCTTTAAGAGGGGGACTTTTTATGATTTGCTTTTAACAGCTGACTCTAATAAATGCTGATGCATATTGAACTTCCGAAGCTATGATGTTAAACCAATAGCAAGCAGGGTAGGATAAGGTTATATAAATGAAGACATAAAACAGAGGAAGGAAACTAATAATGGCCTGATGTTTCTGCTGTCATACCATTTCCTCTTGGTAGAAATTATCTCTTTTCCACACTGGCTGGGCTACTTTAGGAATTTTTCAGTTACACAAAATCAGCTGGAAAGGTTTTTTCTTTTTTGCAGAGGCTGATTACTTGCTTCATCTCTGACGAAGTTTCCTTATAACTCCGTATTAAAAAAAATAGCATCTTAACAAGACAATTAGATTATAGGGTTCTGTTGTCTGCATTCTGACAGAAACAGTTTTCAGCTTTTTGTAGATTTTCTGAATGTTCACCTTTGGGTTTACACCCATTCTTATTACATAAAAATGCTATAATCTGTCTGTCTGTCTGCCTGTCTATATACACGCTGGGAAAAGAGATACAATTGTTCTCCAGTTGATCTTTAAACTGTAAATTTTAGATTCAGACTCGTAGGAACTGAACTGAACTGAACTAGTTGATCACAAGTTTGAATAATGTTTCCAACATTGCAGAAAAAGAAAAGAAAAGCCCCACTGTAGTGGATTTAGTTTGCATTTTGCATGTCTTATGAATTCAACTATTTTTAAAATCATGTTTATGTAAATTATGATTTTTATGGCTTAGGATAGAGTCAGTTAAAACTTACTTAGTCAACTACAGTTAAACAAACATGGCTTAAAGGATGAATGAACAAGACAAAGCATCGAACTGGGATCCTGGCTTGTGCTAGACTGAACAGGAGAGAGGGAATCTCTATTGGGCAGCCTGGATAATTGATAAGTTTTGATAGTAATTATTGTCCCTGAATATTTCTTTCCCAAATATTTATTTTGCACAGAATAGAATGCTCAGTTAGTAGCAAGTTCACACATAACATGAAGTCATATTGTGTTTGGGGTTTTGATCCCATAGTTTATTGATCACTCATCGTTCTAAATTGTAAACCATGTTCTCAAATCTCAATGAATGCATTCATACATTCTGCTGAGCCATATTATGGTTTGTTTTGTCTTAGATTAGTATAAATTCTGAAGTTAGTCATTTATTATTTCTGGTTTATTTAACCACCCATGGTTATGATTAAAAAAAAAAGACTGCTACATGGATAGGGCCAATCCAGAAACATCTATTTAGTAATAATTGTTTTTCTTGCCACATCTTTCTTGTATGGGCAGATGTGCATATTTACTAAACTTTGGGTTGTAGCCAATTCCAATCTGTGTTTTATAATAATGCCTAAGGCAAGGGTGTCCAACCTTGACAACTTTTAAGACTTGTGGACCCCAAGAATGGACTTCCAACTCCCATGCTGGCTGGGGAATTCTGGGAGTTAAAGTCCATAAACCTTAAAGTTGCTAAGGTTGGACACCCCTTGCGTAAGGGGAATCCAGAAATATACTTGGAGTTTGATTACCACAGTGGGTGGAAGGAGAACAAAGACCACGACATGTTAATATTTGGGGACTAGACTTTAATTTTTACCAGTACAAGAGGTGAATTAGTGATATTAGAAATAAGGTCATAGAACAAGTTTCATTGAGCTCAGCATTTCTAATCCAAGCTATGATGACATATTTCTTTAAATATAGTTTTATTGAAGATCTTTTAACAAGATAAAAAAATAAAAATATTTTTAAAAAGGCAGGGATTAAGAATAGTGAATAAGTGAGAAAGGGAGAAATGAAAAAGGTTATAAAGATGTAGCTTCCAATCCTTTTGAGAGTGGTAATAAATGCATTTATATTTTACCCTCTATCTCTAAGGTCACATCGTAATTTCCTTCTCTCCATAAGCAACCCTTTCTAAACCTCAAGCCCATAAATCACCGGTTCATTTTTCTATTTTTTCCCAGCAAAAAGCCCATAAGGGTCTTGCAGTCACTGATAAATGTAGTTGATCTTTTTCAAACCAAACAAATTAATTTTGGTTGACATATTTCCAAGAGTCAGAATGATTTTGATCTTCATGTTGGTTCACGCCTTGAAGGCCCTCCTCCTGCCTTTTTAGCTTTAACTATTCTATCCTTGTTTTAAATGCCTCATTTTACTGAAATATAATTTTATATGGTTTTTATGTTTTGAAGTGTACACCGCCCAGAGTTGCCTTGTGAGTTAGGAGATCTTTAAATTTATTAAATAAATACATCTAGAGTAGCTTCAACAACCATACAGGTATGTACAATATTATGAACTGATAGTTTAATTCCAGAGAGTAATTGTTCAGTCTGTTCTGACCCGTAATCCTGCTTGAGAATTTGCAACTCATCCTAGCAGTAAACTGAAGGCAGGGCATATTGCCCTATTATCACCAATGGAGACAAAATAACACACTGTCCCTCTCCTTTTTATTGTACAATTCCTCAACAAAAGTGAAGGCCAGTCATTCTAAAGAGAATGGCTGTGTTATGCATGTGATGCTTATGCAAGACAGGCTTTGGGCAAATTGCTCATGTCTGAATCATCTTCGATTGAATCTATATAAGCTTTTCACAAGCAGCACCTGTGGCAGATTTCTGATACAGCATTGGGAACAGTGGATCTTCCTCAAAGCTGAGAACTGTCTCTGGCTCTTTTGCCAGAGGGCATTTTCTGAATTAAATGTGGTTTGGCATTTGCTCCCGCTGGCAGAGTAAAAGCTCCATTCGACCTTTTATTTTCTGATTATCTCAACCAGTGAGCAATTTATTTGTCACATATTGCCACGATAAGCGAAGACTCATCAACTTGAATTGTTATACATTCTGATTGCAGAGTGCTTGGTTATACACTTGCCACAAACTTTTCAACATAAAAGGAAGCTATTACTACAAGACATCTGTTGGTAATGCCCAAGGTTGTAAATGTATAAAGTTTTCATATTTAAGTGGATGCTCTCCAAATTTATTGGACTACAATCCCTATATCAGATTGGCTGACAATGATGGAGGATGTAAACCAGCACAACT
The DNA here is from genome assembly GCA_032468155.1 of Oxyrhabdium leporinum. Lineage (NCBI taxonomy): Eukaryota > Metazoa > Chordata > Lepidosauria > Squamata > Cyclocoridae > Oxyrhabdium > Oxyrhabdium leporinum. The sequence goes on along the minus strand of JANHFL010006597.1, from coordinate 23,708 downwards.
GACACTTATTCAAATTTGCACCTTCATGTATCTTGTGCAAAAAGGACTGTTTGACAGGAAAAATGCTATAAAAAGAAATCTAGGGCTGCTAGGACCACAGAAGAATAGCTATGTACTATTTAAGAACCACCTGCTTGGCATTTAGTTTCAGACTACCTGCAAATGTTTCTTTTCAAGGTGCCTTGGTTTGTTTGTAGGCTTTCTTGCATCATCTGCTAAATTCATGCCTAATTCTGATTTGTGTGCTACAGTACTTAAATCAGCCTCGTTTATTTGGAGGCATTAATGCTACTACGTTCTGACTTCTAGAACAACTGCTAGGCTAGAAACAAAAAAACAGAAGAGTTGAAAGGCACTTTGCGGGTCTTCTGGTTCAACTCTAGATTCCATTCCAGACAAATGGCTGTCCAAGCTCTTTCTAAAAATCTCCAGCGATGGAGCACCCACAACTCCTGGAGACAAGCTTTCCACTAATTGTTTTCACTGTCAGGAAATTTCTCCTTAGTTCTAGATAGGTTTTCATCTGTTACTTCTTGTCCCAGATGCTTCGAAGAATAGGTCGAGTCCCTCCTCTCTGCGACAGTCCTCAAATATTGGAACACTGCTCTCATGTCACCCATAGTCCTCCTCTTCATTAGACAAGACCTACCTACTTCCTGCAACTGTTCCTCGTGTTTTAGCACCTCCAGCCCGCTGATCATCTTTGCTGCTCTTCTCTGCACACGTTCTAGAGTTTCAACATCATGTTTAATCGTGGTGATGAAAACTGGAGGCAGTATTCCAAGTGTGGTCTTACCAAAGCAGTGTAAAGCGGTACTAATAGTTCACATGATCTTGATACTGTTTGTCTGTTGATGCAGCCTAGAGCATTTTTTGCAGCTGTAGCGCACTGCTGGCTCCTAGATCCCTATCCCAGTTACTGCTGTTGAGCCAGATACCAACTATTCTATACCTGTGCATTTGGTTTTCCTTGCCTAGGGGTAAAACCTTACTTTTCTCACCACTGAATTTTGTAACAGTGTCCTAACCTGCCTTCTCTGCATCCCATGATACCCCAATGAGATGACAGAATGCCCCAGAAACAGCATCCATAAGATGCTGAGAAACCTCAGAAAGACAACGTCCTTCATCCAGAGAATTATTGTCAGAATATATCAATTTTTGTCCAAATCATTCACTATTCATGTACATAGCCACAAGGACAAGGTTTTTTTTTTAAGGAAAATAAGGGTTAAGGAAAATAAGCTCCAAAACTGGAAATAAAACTGGATTTCGAATAACATACTAATATGTCAATCTTTAGGCTAAGATTTTCAAGCAGTCCAAAGTAAACAATCCTAATTGTCCAATATTTCTTTTTCTTGAGACTACAATTCCATCTTTCGAATGAAACTTTTTAAACAAAATACGTAATAACAGAAGCACTCCTACTAAAGTACTGATATTTTTAACAAATACTTTTTTTATTCTTTAATATTTTGTACAATCCAAAGGTGCACAGACTGCCATTCAAGCATTTGGTTTAGGCGTATGTCCAGATCAAAACAGCAAGTGGGATAATAATATATTTTAAAATCCCAACAAATAAATAAATTATTTCACATTGTCTTCAGTACTCCTAAGCACTTTAATTTCTATGGCATTCTTAGAGCCTGCTTTAAGAGTTCAAGATCTTTCCGTTTGCTTGTATTCACTCTGGCACAACCATATTCCTCCAGTTGCAAAGGGATGTACTTTTCAATCACATCTGAGTCCTGTTCAGCAGAACCTTTAAAGAGCTTTACCCAAGATGGCTTAAAGTTCCCCCTGAAGCCCAGAAAACGAATGTGCTCTGAAACAGACGAGAGGAAAAAAAATAGAGTGTCTAAATTATATTTGACATAATTATTCTAAACAGATAAAGTATATCATTAAAAAAAGATTTGTTCTGGTAACACCGCAGGTTTGAAAAATGCCCAAATTTCATAAAATACAAATCAATTCTAATTTGCATGCTCCTTAAAATTTGATTTCAAAAGTTGTGAAAAAAAATGCACAAAAGTAAACAAACCTGCATTGTGAAGATTTGGTGGTTTTGCTGTCCCCAGGGTCGTTAAAGCTTGAGAAATGTTAAGGCCTGTTATGTTCCCTCTGCTGGTTAACACAACTAAAGACCTAAGAGAAAAATGCTGATCAGGCCAAATTGGAGAGCAGAGACAAACACTGATTTACTGCAGCTAATAAATATGAGTCATGAGTGGAGATTTTGAAAGCTGCAGAAATAATTTCAGTATGCTTTGAAAATAATAACGTCTTTACACATTTGCGCTAACACGTAATGTGGCACTCTCTCTATAAAATACTAGAATTTCTATTTTCCTTCTCTTCTTCTTTTAAAAAAAGGATATTTTTGTGGGTGGAAAGAAAAATAATTAAAATAAGCGATGAGGTCTTAGAAACCAAACAAAAAAGGTTTTGGAAATGTTCAATGCTATCTTGAGATTTCCCATCTATTGAATACAACTAAATCTACAGAACAATGTGTGTGTACGCTCAATTTCCAAAACTGATCAAACTGCAGAATTATTTCTAGCACAAGTTACACATGACTACAGTAAGCAGTTTTAATAAAAGAGTATGATAGTTCTTCCAGCATTCTGAATTTTAAAGAAATGACCGGTTCACAGCAATAATGAAAGTTCTTTGTTCCTTTATAAAAGTACCGTAACTATTCTGACAGAATTTGGGGGGATTTTAAAAACAAATACTACACTTGCATTTCTCTGTCCACTTGGGCGACTAGTTAGCTGATGGATTTATACTATTTTGACCTACCTTTGGGGAATTCCAGTTTTTATATAATTTTCTACGAGCTTGATCTTCTCTTCGGGAAAAAACGTTTCTTTTGTTACTTTACCCACACACGCATCAATGACTATGGCAAGAAGGCCCACCTCTTTCAGTGGAAACTTGACACCATTGACCTGAAAGGAAAAACCCCTTAAATCATAAATGTTCCCATGCCTCCAAGAGTCATTTGTAAATACAGTAATCGTTCGCTGCGAACGGAATGCTCTTGCATTTGCTATGCTTTGGCTTATCAATGGCAATACAGGTAGCCTTCAATTTACAGGTATTCATTTAGCAACTGTTTGAAGTTACCGTGGTGCTGAAAAAAGTGACCGATGACTGGTCCTCACACTTATAACCATTGCAGTGTCCCTACAGACCAAAATCTGGGTGCTTGGCAACTGCCATGTATTTTATAAGGGTTGAAGTGTCCTAGGGTCACCGCTAGCGACTTTTCAGAGTCGGCAAGCAGCCAATGAGCAAGCCAAGTTCACTTAAAGACCCTGAGATTCACTTAGCAACTGCACAAAATTCGATGTGACTCGCTTAACAACTGCTTCATTTAGCAATGGAAGTTCTAGTTCCAACTGTGGTCATACGTTGAGGACTATTTGTACTGAATTTCTGGCTGTGGACAATTACTATTAATGGCCCACCAAGAAACTATTAATGGCCTCCTTTTAAAAACTATGTTTTATGGCAACCACATGTGTATCCAGGGGACACATTCTGAGTCCTGGAAAAGAGACTTGTTTCCAGCCTTGTATATATGATTTTACTTAGAATTTTTAATGGTAAATCTATCACTGCGGCCTGCAGCTTAAGCCTTCCTTTCAATTGCCTTGTGATTTAAATAAAACTCTCACTAGTAAACCCTCAGTCTATTCAATCCTGAATTTTGATCACAGTATTTCGATAATGCTTGCATTAAGCTCTAGGACATCAATACTAGTCAACTGAAAGATTTACTTTGAAGTTCTGTATTCAGTCTTGAAGTAGAAAAATGGAAGGAGATAAATTAATGCTATCTCCACTCCCCCCCTTCCCCATTTAAAACAACTGCTTCTCTTCTAAGGATGAAGAGTATTAAAACATCACTACTGCATGTTAATATAGAAATTTTCCCAAATAAATTTATCAAAGGTATTTTGAAAAATCATATATATCCAGCAACAGGAATGCCGAAAAGGTCAATCCTCTCACTTATTTTTGTTCTTTCTCCCGTTTGCAGAAATGTGTGAAGCCTATTAAGCAGTTAGATCCTAAAACAGAACAGATCCTCTCTCTGTGTGTGTGTGTGTGCGTGTGTGTTAAATCCAGCTCTCCTCCTCCTAGGACAAGAGACTAACCTGCGTCCATTTTATCTCCTGTGCATGAAACTGAGGTAACCCTGGGAGCCTCCTTCGAGCTATGCTTCAGAAAGACTGTTTTGTCTGCATCTCGCTTGTTTTATTTGTGTATCAGGCAGAGCGGGCAGCTAGCTTACAGCCAGGAAAAGAAACACTTTCCCCATGTCACTAAGCAAGATCTTCTTTCTGCTGTTCATGAAGCAGCTAGGAGATGATTCTCCAGGCTGGCCAGATTCCTAGGGAGCCTCGCCCTTTTCACAAGGGGAAGTAAGTAGACTGGGGCCACAACTTCCTCGCCTTCTCTCGGAAAGCAGGCAAAGACAACTCATGCTGCCAAGGAAGGGGCGAGGGTCTTCATCTCTGCTCTAACCATCTACTGTCAAAAACCTACAAGTTTGAAAGATACAGTCGGTCTCTCACACTGAAAGGAAGAGTACAAGAATACTTACAGATATCGAATATTCTTGTGATTCTGAAGTTTGGATTTTCACAAAGATGTAGGTTTGATGAGGATCACTGGTAAATACCACCTGAATTTTAAGGATACCATATATATTTAAAATTAGTAATTTTTAGTATTATTTTATAGTTTATGTACAAGCATCCATGTAAGATAAAATGAGAAAGAATATATTTTTGTTGAATCAAAGGAAAGTTGTTAAAATACATCTTTGAATTAAAATATAGTAGTCCTGGGCTGTACTGGATTCTGTACAGATTTGCACATTGGTAAAATCCTGTTCAATTTTATATATGTATAAAACCCCATTTGTCATTTTATGTATGGATAAAATTATATTCTGGATACCCTCTCTTCCCATTAATCCATTAAACTGGTGGCTTCCTATAAAAATAATATAAATCAATGGACTATAATTTTTCTAAGAAAATATTTTTGCATGATAACTCAGAAATGAAGCAATACAGAAAAAAAGTCATGATACTGTAAAAAAGTACAAATAGAAAAAGAGCCTCTACAAATAACAATAAATTATTTTGTTGGCAATTAAGTGCTGCTTTCTTTCTACATTATTTACCACTATTTTTTGACAACCAGAGCGATAAAGCAAGGGCAAGCTATCTAGCAATTGTCAACTATTTTGGATTTTAATTAGCCTAAATTAGCAACATTCCTGAGGAGAACTGTAGAAATTATAGTGTCAAATATCTGTGGAATTTCTTATCTCTACATACAAAAGTTCACCTAGGGCTTGAGATACTGAAGTAACCCCCCCCCCCCCAATAACAACAATAACCTATGGCAGGGGTGTCAAACTTGTGTCATCACGGCATCGTCATGTGACAGTGGGACTTTTTTCCTTTCACTAAACCAGTCATGGGTGTGGCCAGTGTGTGACGCATCCGGCCAGCGGGCTCTGAGTTTGACAGCCCTGACCTATGGCAGTCTTGGTATCAATGGCATTCATACCTACTGCAAAATAAGACAGTTTTCAAGGGATTCTTGAAAACCAAAAAGTTGTTGGTGTCCTTCATTACCCCAGAAGGCAAAAGATTCCAAAGTCAGGGCAGCAGCTGAGAAGGCCCATCACCTAGCTCTGCTGTGGTGAAAAAAACCCCTCTGCGCTCCTTCCCTTGAAGATCACACAAGGAAGCCACTTCTGAGTGGGAAAGATGATCTCACAGGGATCTTGGCACCAAGTCATGCAGGACTTTAAAGAGATAACCAATTTTGAATTGGACTTGGAAGCAGCCAGTGACCAATGCAACTATTACCTTAATTGGCAGCTTCCATACTTTGCTCCAGTTGAAGGTCTCAATTGTTTTCAGAAGCCATTCCATGTTTAGTCTGTTAATTATATACAAGATGACAGGAACGCATTCCAGTCCTCAAATTCCTGCAACTGGCCATCCAAAGCTGGGCAGTGCAACCTTCCTCCCTGCCGGCTATGGGCTCCATCTATGGATTTAGGAATACCTTAGGAAGGCATTTCCACTTCCAAATAGTGGAAATGTGACAAATAACACATCCATCTTGCAGGGATTTAACCTTAAACTTGTTTTGACCCATGCAAACTCTGATGGAAGATAGCAGCAGCTAGTCCTTCGAAGCATCCTTAGTCTGGCTTGGGCCATTATCAGCATTTTAACGATGCTCACCCAAAATGAAGGATCTTCTAAATAGTAAACATTGCTCCAATTCTAAAGAACACCCAGGTTCTACTGAAAGAACTTTGGACTTAACTCTTTTTGGGGGTTTTATCTGCTCTGTTGTTTTATTATTTTAATGTTTTTTAATGTCTTTACTTTATAAACCACCCAGAGTCATTTGACAACGAGATGGGCAGCAAATAAATGTCATATTGATAAAATAGTACTTTTTTGCCAGTTCTACTAAACACAAGCAACAATTCTGCGAACTGCTCCCAAATGTATTTTGCTTGAGAAATATATTAAATTCTTTCTGCAACTCACATGCCAACCTGATAGATAGCCATGGGATAAACCATTTGATATTTACATATAATCTTACCTCTACAATAATTTCTCACCTGGTCTGAGCCACATTTCTGACAGACGTTAGTTATTTTTGTGGGCATTCTTTTCACAGCAGTTGGTTTCTGGAAGTACTTGGGATAAGCGTTTGCTGAGCAGTTACTGTAAGACTTTGACTGAAAGCTGGCCTGGATTTTGACTCTTTCACATCCCTGAGATGAACAGTAACTGTGCCCTTCTCTGTGATATTTGGCTTGCAGGAACAGGAACAACAGCCTGCCGAGGAATACAGAAGTAAAAAAAATATCAAGCAGAGCGCATGCCATTCCAAAGGATACTACAATGGCACAACTGTTTACTTGTGCACCTTATTTTATGCATCTCCCATCAGTGCTATTAATTTCATTTGTTGTCGTTGCTGAAATACAATCAATTCCCCATTCAGACTTTGAGTTACATTCATTCTGCCATTTATAACAGCCATTTTGCTAGAAACGACAGCTCCTTCTTTCTAACCCGCCACGTATGCGTAGATGAGAGGAACAATGTTTGTGTGAGTAAACACATTCATGGAGAAGAGATGATACAGTCCTGGATAGAATGATCTTAGATAATGAAATTGATGACCAAATGGAAAATAATTTCTGGGCATTCTTAACAGCCTAGCTTGTGCTAACCTTTAGAAAAATGACCCTTTGGTCATAAATCTGTTCATAACCACAAACCACAAGGATTTCTCTTTGAACTATATCCATGCTACGTCTCTCAACCCTTAAGACAGCCAGACCAAACAGTCTTGAGACACTATAAAGCTCTACTTTTAATTTTTATGGAAAATGTCTACCCAGCGCTATCATCAAAATAGAAAATTTTCTCTGTTCGTCTCCTCTGCAGCTCAGCCATTGAAGAGACGGCAACATAATCCTCCATATTATAATAAGCAGATGCCTGTCTCTGGAATACATCAAAGGTGACTTGAAAAGAGGCATCCGGTGGGTAACAGAGGCCAACTCGAATCCAGTCATTTCTGAAAAAAAAAAAAAGAATTGATGAAAAACATTATCATTTATGATTTTATGGTTTGCTCTTCATTGCATTTAACCTTCTTATTCAGCAAAGACTATTTGAGAGTTGAAAATTTTACAAGAAAAGACAGTTATTAGAGGCTGAAGCAAAGTAAGGGCAAAAATTTACAGTAGAGACAATTAAGCATTGCCTTAATGAAGCTGACAGATCAGCCGTCCCTTCCTCATGATGTATTTCTAAGCAGGCCTCAAAGCCCTTATAGACTTGAAGGTATTTAACCGCTTTCTGTTTTCAAATTAAGGAGGACCATCAACTTTTCCATGATTTGATGTGCTTTAACAGTGGTTTTAAAGGGGAGATACAAGGGCGTCGCCTTCAATTCCAGACTTTGCCCATCTGGTGAAAAAGCTTTTGGAACCAATAAACAAGTTTCACTACGCTGTTTGTTTTATGCTGGCACGTGCCATGAGTCATTACCCCACATCTAATTAAGTATCCTGGTCACTCTTATCGGTTTTATTTAAAGCCTTAACTTTCAGATTCCAATGATTTTATTTCCTTCAGTGTGGTCGCAATTAGTTGCGCAATATGTAAATTGGGTTGATCTGTGTATCAAATATTACCAGCATCTATACAAGTATGTTTTGTGGACTGACCACAATTAATGAGTCTTACCGACATTCCGCTGTGGACTGTGGACCATAAGTCCACAAATACTATTGATTACATGTTTAAACAGTATAGCAATCTATCACAAAAGAACATCACACGCAGCCGTACTTGTTGAAATTAATGAGGTACAAGAAAGTCATCTGTGGGGACTGTCCATTCCAATGTATCGTGTAGCCCTTTTGAAGCATTACAACCGGCTGGTATTGCTGGAAGTCGGCTTTCTGATTATTAATGCCTCGAAGTATCATAGGGTTGGAAGGATACTCGTCGCGTACCATAGTCATTAGATTCTGCGGGTTCCGGGTCTGGATGTATACCTACAAAAGAAAACGAAGAAGGGAAATGCTAAGTCCTATGAAATGACAAAAGACCTGATCTATCAAAAACACACGCAGTCTGAATGGACGTAAGACGAGTAAGTCTCAATTATGGAAGAACTCTGAATGAAGAAAAGCATTTTTTACAAAGAATTATAGGATCTAAGGAAAACAATAAGAAGGGTGATTCAATGAAAAACTATGTGGTGGATATGGGTTTGGGGGCTTAGGAAACCCTTCTTGCGACCAAAAATAATAATAATAGAAGATATGGGTTGGATTGTTTCTGATTTGACTGGTAATCTCACATGACCGGAGGAACAATTAAGTTTTAGGTAGCCCTAAAGTCAGAAAGAAAACCACAGTCGGGAATGCTGGAGAGACTATGAGTCAGATATTTGTTTTCTAACCCTCTAAGCCACATTTGAACAGGATTAGTTTCATCGTAATCTCTTCCCTGTGAAATCATAGCCCTACTCTAATCTTTATACACAATATAAGACATTAAAAAGTGCATTATTAAGACAAAAGCAATTTTATTACAAAACAAGCACGGACACATCAACATGTTGCTTATACTTCCTTCTCTCGTGTCCTAAGGATGGGAAAAACTGTGAATACGATATGGAATTATTATTTCTTCATATATCTTGACCCTATATTTGCTTTCTTCATGCTAGTCTTTTACATTAATTAGTATTATTTTAAAAATAATTAGAAATAGAGATGGTGGTGAGTGAATGATGCATTTATTTATTTTATTTACTTATGTTTTATATCAGGAGCGTCAAACTCAAGGCCTGTGTGTTGGATTTGGCCTGCAGGGTGCTTAGATCCGGCCTGGAAACAGCAAAGAACTGGCCCACAGTGCCTCTGCCAGCAAAAACAGAGCTCCAGGGGGGCTGTGCAAGCCCCCTCAGACCCCATTTTCAGCCGTGATGGCCTCCTGCAGCCCTCTGCCAGTGAAAATGGGGCGCTCCAAAAACACAAACGCCCGCCCCCGGCTCTGTTTTTACTGGCAGAGGGCTATCAAAACAAACTAAAAACAAAAGGAGAAATGTTTCTCCTTTTGCATTTGAGCATCGCAGAAGGGACAGGAAAGGAGAAAGGGAAACAGGAAAGACAAAGAAAAAGAAGGAAAGCTGGGAAGAGAGCAAGGAAAAATAAGGAAGGAGGGGAAGGAAGAAGAAAGGAGAATGAAGACGAAAGGAAAAAGGAGATTATAATCAGAGGGAGGGACTCAGGGAAGTCCTGCCTTAGCGCTTGGCCACCACACGACACGAGTCCCATGTCACGCCCACCATGGCCATGCCCATTCCGGCCACGCCTCCCCCCCAGCCCTCCAAGGTCAAACACAACCCTGATGCAGCCCTCAATGAAATAGTTTGACACCCCTATTCTATATAACCATACATCTTAGTCAATGGTTCTACAGTCATTGTGTACCTGTGTTTTTATTCATATTAACCTAGTTCTCATTTCCTGAATTAACTTAATCTTCTGGGTTTCCACTGAATCATAACTAGCTGTCCCCTAGGGTAAAAAGTGGAGGATAATTTGTGGTTTAGACTATAATCCAAACCCAGCCATTGTATGGGTGTGGGTGAGAAAACAGAAAGATAGAACAGACATACTCAGCTAAAAAATTCCCTCTAGAAATTAGAAACGCTATTCGTGTTTCATGCACACAACAGAACATTCACATCTCTCTTTTAACCTGAGCAAAAGTTCCACTGCAGACTACACCATTCCACTTGATAAAGTTAGAACAGTCTGGATGTCGAATCAGATAGTTATCCATTCTACCAACGTAAGTGTCCTCGTAACCTGTCACCGATCCATCAACATCATGGAATACTGAATTCTTGTCACCGTCCAGATCAGCTTCTTCAAACCACGGGCCAGGTTTACCAAAAAAGACTTTTAAAGAAACCTTACAAAACAAAAAGTAAATTAATATTTATATTATATTATAATATTATATTACATTACAATTATTTATGAGCTGTGGTCACAGTGGTTAGAATGCAATGCTGCAGGCTACTTCTGCTGTCTGCCGGCTGTTCGAATCTCACCATCTCAACGTTGACTCAGCCTTCCATCCTTCCGAGGTGGGTAAAATGAGGACCCAGATTGCTGAGGGCAATATGCTGACTTTGTAAACCGCTTAGAGGGCTGTAAAGCACTGTGAAGCGGTATATAAGTCTAAGTGCTATTGCTATTATTTAGTTGATAAACTGTCCAGAGACATTAGACTAATGCCACTAATTACCATTATTATCTTCAAATTCCTGTCCTTTATGTGGAAAAAGCAATGTTAATTAAAAAAAACATCTTACGTTTTCATTAAATGCCACCAGGGAAATATTGTTCTGAGGTGTAATTTGCCAGGTATTTTTCAGTAGGAACCCAATTGCACTAGTGAATCTATCAGTAGTTGGCACAAAATTATTGAATGTACATTTGGTGAGGCGAATGGGTCCATCGTAAATTTGAAATCCACGGATTGGATAAGTCCTGAAAAAGCAAAAAAATGTTTTGAAACATTGTTTTTCTTGCTGATATAAATATTTACAGAATAAGCAGGTAAGAGTTAGGGGAGTTATTAGGGAATAAAAGCTATTAAATATAGTAAGACTCAGTGAAATAAAGTTTACATTATGGCACAATTTATGAAAATATTTGCATGCTATATTTTTAAATGTAGTTTTTATTCTGGGTCATATTTTACTGGAAATTCCACTCCCTTAGTCAAAGGTCCAAGAAATAATTTCAGACAGGATGACATAAATGTATGTGTATATTTATATTTTAGACAAAGTCCTCCTCTCAGTGTGAAAACTGCAGTTAATGAATTTCATTTTTGTTCACCCACGGTTTATCCTAACGGCAAGTGGAAGTTGCCGAGTCCCCTGAAGCTCTTTAAGAAGAATAATTGTATGGATAAAATATACCAAGGAACAGGTGGATGTTTGTTTAATTTTGAGACATATTTCCAATCCATTTCAGAATAGATAAGCACAAGTCTTGCAATATTGGTACATCAGCAGGTCCAAGACAAATGAGGATACTGAAATAATATTAGTTTCTGCCTTTCAGGATCAACCACCAACCGTAAAGGAAAAAGCAGTCAAGAAATATGCCAGAGATTAGCACTCTGCAGAACAGCTATGGAAACCTTGGAGAAGATATTCAGATGTGCTGATGGGTCTGCACCTACAAAGATCAGAGCTGGGCAAGTCATGGAATTCAGTGTTACGTTCTAGAGAAGCAAAAGCTGAAGTAGCAGGATAGGAAAACTAAGGATGCCTCTGGTTTGGAGAAGACTCTCGAGAATGCTGTGAAAGCCAAGAAAACTGATTGATGTATCAATGAACAAATCAACCGTGAGTTCTCATTTGAGGCACAATTCAAAAGGCTCATACTATCCTACTTCGGACTATTATGTGAAGACCCAGCTCTCTGGAAAACATTCTAATTCTGGAAAAGGTGGAAAGAAACAGAAGAGAATGACCAGCACATGGTGGATGGACTCGGTTATGAGTGCAGCAATGAAAATCTTAAAAGAACAGGTTGGGAAATTATCGTAATGAGGAAAATCTATCTAAGAGTAGAAAATGACTTCATGGCACATAATCGACAAAGTTACTTTTATTACTATAGAAACAGTTCAGCTCATCATAATTCTACATGAATCCTGACTGGGCTGGATTTCTGCAGTACATACCATGTTTCTCCAAAAAGACGACCCACCTTGAAAAGAAGCCCTATCACGTTTTTGAGCGCATGCAATCAAATTAAGCCCCACCCACAAAATTAGCCCTAATTAAAACCCCACCCACCCCGGGCTGCAGGGGGTGGGGCAGGCAGACAGGTAAAAAATAAGCTAGGTTAGAGATGGGGGTGGTGGAGCTGCCCTACTTACCAGGTCTCGCACATCCTGACACCTACCTTACCTTCTTCTGTGGCCACTTGCCGCCACTCGCATGCATCGCCCTGGCCTCCATTTTGCCTTCATATTATTGACTCACCTCGCAGCGGTGGCACCGACAGCGCCTCCCAGCAGGAGCCTGCTGCTGGCCCACTTCTGCCGCCGCTTGCCGCCACTCACATGCATCGCCCCAGCCTCCGTTTCGCCTTCAGATGCCTTCTGGAAAGCTCTCTGCAGCCGATAACAGAGCTCTGGTATCGGCTGCAAATGCCTTCCGGAAAGCTCTCTGCAGCTGATAACAGAGCTCCAGACTGATCTGGAACGTATTATCGGCTGCAGAGGGCTTTCCAGAAGGCCTTTGCAGAGCTCTATTATTGGCTGCAGAGGGCTTTCTGTCAGGCATCTGAAGGCGAAACAGAGGCCAGGGCAATGTGTGCAAGTGGCGGCAAGCAGCCGCAGAAGAAGTGGGCCAGCAGTGGGCTCCTGCTGGGCGGGGCTGTCAGTGCCACCACCACGAGGTGAGTCAATAATTAGAACCCTCCAAAAAGAAGGCCTAGCCGTTTTTTCGGGGGTCATTAGAAAGTAAGCCCCGGCCTTCTTTTTGGAGAAACATGGTATATAGGCTGTTAAAAGATGTATGTATATGTATTTATTTATTGATAAGGTTTTTTAAAAAAAATATTCAATTAAGTAGATACTCTGGGCAGTTTAAAAGTATCATTTAAAAATACTAGGAATGAAATACAAAATGTGTTTAAAACCATGTTAAAACCATGGCAATAATTTTCTGACAACTGGGAACAAGAGTAGATGTATAAGAAGTGAGGATAATATGGTCATATCTGCTATTCTTGGCTATGCTTTGCTGTATTTAGGAGTAACAGAAGAATGACTGAAAGTGGCTGGCAACCATCCATGTTAACTCCTTGTCAAGAAATTTATGCTGGTATCCATCCACCAGCTTACATCTTCCAGGGGCAAGCTAAGTTTCTTCAGGAACTATCTGATTATCGCCTCTTTTAAAGAAACCGATACTTCCCTTTTTGTAAAGAAAAAAAAAGATGCATTATCTCCTAAAGAAACTGGACATCATCTTTGCGTTGTTCTAAATATTGAAAAACAAAAAAACCCATACAAGTGGTCAGATGTACTGGGCTCAGTGTTTTCCACAACATTCTGATGGATAAAATTGCCTTGAATCTCACTTTTGCAAAACAGACACAGTATGTTTCTAAAGACTCTGCAGTATAAATTCAAAGCTAAATTAGTCTAGGCGTCTAACTAAGTAATAAAGTCACGGCGTCTGTGAAAAGCTATCCTTGCTACCACCACAAAATCAACCAGACAACAAGTTGAAGCACATATCCAGGCTATGAAACACTTACCGGTTTCTAGGCAGCGTGCGAGTTCTATTGTTTACCCCACCGGTCCCCCAATATTTGTTCTGGCCTCCTAAATAGCCATAATTCTTGCTTTCACCAACAAACAGAGAGTTTGAGACTTCCTGGCTGGACCCTTCATCGCTCGGGAAGCTTCCATCGCTATCAAAACCAAAACCAAAGACAGGTGACCTTTAGCAGATGTAAAAGATTTAATTCTAGCAAAGCTTGTGCCACATTTAACAGAAGAAATGACCATCATTGTGTGTTCTTGCATGGTTTTGCCTTTGTGCTTCATCTCATCCGTATGATGGCCTGATGAGAGAACTAGTAAAATCTACTGAAATTTCAATTTTTTGAAACTTACTATCTGGCAATATTGCTAGGAAATTAAAATAGAAAGGAAGAGGGTGTGCTACCCTGACCTATTTAAGAGGAGAAATAAAATATAATAAATCAGTTCATATTTGTGTACAGTGTCCAGCGGTTTCCAATAAATGGCAACCATTGAAAATGAAGTCAAACGGTACTAACCTGGCAAATGTTAAGCCTATTCCATTGTCAGCAAATCTAGGAGAGAGAAAAAATAACTTGTTTTAGAAAGCAGCTTCTTTTGATTAGCATTAAAATAAATACATTTTCAAAATGCGGCTCAGAATTTGATCCAGGCAGGGAGAAGATGCTGAATCAGAGCTTGGCAGCTGAACCCATTTTCCATAAATAAAAAGCGGCTGGTTCAAAGCAAACTTAAAAAGATAACAGCAAAAAATATGTTTGTATATTTTTTAAGCACACAAATCCAGTATGTTTCTGCTACCTCCCCAGAAAATAACATGACTAGATTTAATGAACGTAGCCGGCTCTGCCAGCCCTGTTCAAAATTATTTACTTTAGCAACATGCTGACATTTGCTCTGGAGGACTCACCCTGAGTTCTGAATGATGATGTCGCCACCTCTGACCCAAGCCCCATGGTCATTGTTTTTATAAGCTATTAATCTTTCTATCAGAGCAGCAACCCGGGGCTTCTCAGGATTTGCATCTTGATGAGGCCGAAACCTTGTAAATGAAAGACAGACAGAATTGTATTGGCCTGTAAGCATATCTGGCTGCATGTCCAAAATATTAAAACTACTGGCTGACATAGGAGGTTAGCTCCAGCATTAAAACATGTCCAAAGAAATGAAATAGAGGATAAAAAATTGGCTTAGGTTTGACCCAGAAACAGAGACAGAAGATCTTTGTGGCACCACAGTTGTTCGACTACAAACTATCATGCTAGCGAAGTCTAACATGAGTTCTCTTCCAATACCAGTCTACTTCCAACCTCTCACTTGAAATGTGTGTAATATTTCATAGTAAACTCTCAGTGAAATGGAGAAAAGAGCGCACTACAGTATTTACATACTATACACTCCTTATATTCTTTGTTTCCCAATTTCTTCATAAGAAGGCAGGAAAGCACTGAAGTTATGAGCAACACCTATTTTGTAGACAAAGCTCAGTGATCGGATTCAAACACCTCGAATATAGGGTACTATAGCATAATATGGTATGTTGCAATGAAGGGGGTAGATCTCTAACACTGTGGTCACCAGGACATCAAGGAGCTTAGCAATTCAACAGACAAAATGGGACAAAAATCTGACTGGAATGGAGTAATAGATCTATTCATAATAGAAGTCGGCAATCAGAGATGCGGGAGAAATAGTCAATATTTAGCTAATATCTGCAGAAAGAAAATCATAAAAGCTAACTTGTAAAAGGAACTTGGGCTTACATTCAAAATTTCAAGCAATAATATGGCTTTTTGTCTACGTTTCTAGAAAAGAAACGTATTGCTTTGTAGCTACTGATACTAGTTTGTATTAACAAGTTATGCCACACCAAGATTACTTCCCTTTTTGCAAAGTAATTTTAGTTGATCGGTGAAATGCAGTAGACATAGTATACCTTGACTTCAGGAAAGCATCTAATGAAGTTTCCCATTATGTCCCTAATAGAAAAATAGCAAGATGTGGACTAGACTACAATACCGACTAGTTGAAGATGAAAGGCTCCGTTCTAGACGTCGTACCATTCAACATATTTATAAGTAACTTGAATGATATGTTAAAAATATAACTTCTGGATGGCAGAGTGTATTTGACAGCAAATACTGTACAGAATAGCGTTACGATTCAAGAGCATCTTCATATTTGGAACAATAAGCAGCGGCAGAAATCTTTCAAGAGGAGCATATGAAAACTCCCTTATTTGGATAGAAAAGTCAGTGGCATAAATATTGTATAAGATAGGGACATCATCCAGACAGTAGACCCTGCAAAAAGGTGCTAACTGGTTTCATAAATTACTAACTGAATATAACCTAACAGTGTAATGCAGCTGCTAAAAAAAGGAAATGCAATCCTAGGTTTTATCAATAATAGTGTCAAGATCAAGAGAAGTCATTCTGTGTTAGTCAGACTTAAGTTATGATATTACATTTTAGGAAGGACACCAATAAACTGGAGTAACTGAAGGGCAACAACCAACAATTTAAAAGACAAACTTAAAATAATATTTATCAGGAACGGTTGGAAGTAGCAGGTATTCTAGTCTTGAGCAGAGAGAGCTGCAAGGATACAATTGTTGTCTCCAATTCCTTGAAGGGCAGTCATAAAGAAGATGGGAAATAAGTGATTGTAGCTGTTCCAGAAGAAACGGTGTATTTAAATTACAAGTGTGGACATTGTGGAACATCCCACCTCCCCATATTAAGAACCGTTCAACTATGAAACAGGCTGTTTTGGGAGATGATTGATTCTATTCTGGAGGTATTTAAACTGAAGCTGGATGGCCATTTGTCAGGGCTGCTATATAGTACAGGTAGTTCTCCACTTACAACCTTTCATTTAATGACTGTTCAAAGTTACAACGACACTGAAAAAAGAGACTTATGACAATTTTTCACCCTGATGACCGTTGCAGCATCCCTATGGTCACATGATTAAAATTCAGAGGCTTGGCAACTAGTTCATATTTATGACCACTGTAGTGACCTGGGGACATGTGATCCCCTCTTGTGACCTTCTGACAAACAAGGGGGAAGCCAGCTTCACTTAACAACCAGATTACTAATTTAACAAAGGCAATGGTTCACTTAACAACTGTGGGAAGAAAAGTCGTAAAATGGGGCAAATTCACTTTACAAATGTTTCACTTAGCAACATAAATTTTGGGGTCAATTGTGGTCCTAACTCAAGGACTACCTGTAGTGGAATTCTAGTGCAGAATTCTAGTGCAGAATCCTCAAGGTCCATTCCAGTTCTTGCATTCTACGATTGCAATAAAGATTGCTAAGTGCTTTGTCATGATATTAAAATTCTGGGCAAGATTTTCTAGATGCAACCTTTAACCATTCTGGACTCTACCCCCAAATTTCATTTTACCTTGCATTATTGTCCAAAGACAGGTATTCTCTTTTATCTGCAACACTTGCATTGGTGGTTTTTACTCCTTTATCAATGAATAAGCCAGCCTCAATAAAGAAAAAAAAAGACAAATTAATATTTTCCACAACTGAAAATCTGTGGATATTGTTGCAAATCTTAGTGATATCCTCTAACAAGGGATAACTAGGTTTTCTAAGTACTTGACACTCCTTCATATTAAAATATATTAAAATACTCTTATATTCCACAATGGTCACTAAATATTCCAGAAAGACCCTTTGTGAAGGAGTCAAGAGGCAGATTATGGATACTCTTTTTGAGCTGAACACATGACTTGTATGATATCTGAAAGTTAGATCATTTCGCCCCCTCCCAAAACCAGATAATTGGCATAGTTACTAACGTAAACTGAACATATCTGAATTGACCAACATCTTAGCGATAGAACTTTTCAGCAACTAATCTGTTCTTTTTGATACAAACAGAAGGAAAATGCCTACAAAGCAGTTTCAAATAACTGTAAATCTATTTTTTGGGGAGCTTGAGAAGAATATCACATGCCAGTTTACTATCTACTAATTAAGATGTCTTTTTTTCATAGAAAAAGAGCTTATAAATACCTTCACTGAAAGGATATAAACGAAACAGACTAATATTCCCCATGAGGGAAGAAATAGGGACAAGGAGGTCATCCTGTTTTTTGATCATTTGAAAATGCTAGGGAAACTATGGATTGTTCTCTCATATCCTGATACTGAATACACATTGCAATATTTATTCGGGTTCACTGCAATTCAATGGGGATTACTTTTAAGTAGGGATACATAACTTTTATTATGTTCATCGACACCAGTGGCAAATAGTTCAGGAAGGAAGGAAGGAAGCCATACTTAGAAATGCTTATACATAACGAGTTGGGGATTATAAAGGATATGAGCAGTTTATTGTTTTCTTTATTTTTAAAAAAAGCCTCTCTCAAATTACCGGGGGGAAAAGTGCAGTGGCATAAAAAGAGCAAAGATATGACTGATACTATCTTAAAATTAATCACTGTTTTAAACTTGCCAATATCTGACTTTGGATTGATGTTAACAAAATGAGTTAAACTATGTCATCTGCACATGCTTTAAAACAGTACTCTGTATTTTATACAGGACCATTTATGCTGCAATTGCAATGTATAT
The DNA here is from genome assembly GCA_032468155.1 of Oxyrhabdium leporinum. Lineage (NCBI taxonomy): Eukaryota > Metazoa > Chordata > Lepidosauria > Squamata > Cyclocoridae > Oxyrhabdium > Oxyrhabdium leporinum. The sequence goes on along the minus strand of JANHFL010006597.1, from coordinate 5,134 downwards.
ACACTAATTTTAATAGTAATGGTTTTTACGGTGTTGGAAGAAAAACAATCCCTTTGATTATAATACCTCAAAAAGGTTAGCTAGGAATTTGATAAACTTTCCATCATCTTATTCTCAAATAGTCATTTATGAGTACAGTAGGGAAGAGATTATTTCAGAAATATATTCTTAACTAAAATTCCAAACCAAGACAAAGAAGAAGATTAGGAAAGATCATTGTGTATTTTTTCTACATTAAAAATCCAAGTATGCTAACCAAGAATAATATGAAGCCTTTTTCTGTGGCGACTGTTGTTAGAAGAACTCCAAAAGCTATCTGAGAAACTGGGTCATTCCAATGGGATTAGCCTGTCCCACCCACACTGGCAGAAGGAGCATGCTGAGGACTCTGTCAGCCAAGGAATTTCAGCTGGCGGGATCCAGAAGAGCCTTTTCTGCCATGGCTCTTGCTCTTTGAAACATCTTGCCCAACCCAGGTCAGATCTGTGTCCACCCTTTTGGCCTTCTGAAAGGCCTTGAAGACATGGTTGTGCCAATTTGCCTAGGGCCCCACCTCCCCACCTTCTCCCTGTGCCCACTTTGCTCCCTCTCTCTCCATCCTGCTTAGTTTTATTTTAATTGAATTTTAAGAACCTTATTTATTGTTTTAATGTTTTATACCGCATTTTATTCAATGTCTGTAAGCCACCTAATGTCGTCTCTGGAGAGATAATAAATAATGAATAAAAATAAAGTGTTGTGGGAAGTTCAAAAACAAGCTGTACAATAGATTAAATTACAGATAAAAGCATTCCATTGTCATCAGATAAGTACTTCTGGCCACCAAAAAAGTATGTAACCAAATTTCAATAAATACTAACCAAACAATTCTGCCTGGTGTTGTTTTTTTTCCTACCTGCTCAATATTTTCAAATGATCAGATGAACTAATCTTAAAAGAAGTATCTGATTGCTTACAAGAGAGACCATGAATTCATAGTTAATATTATTATATGTACCATGTTTCCCCAAAAATACAACCTATCCTGAAAATAAGCCCTAGCCTGATTTTTAGATGGGCCCATTATAAGCCCTACCTCAAAAATAAGCCCTAGTGAAAAGGGTGGGCATGGCCAGCAAAGGACGCAGGCCTTCCCTTCCCCGGTCACCTCATGGCCGCTCGGCTGAGCCGTCAAGGGTCGGGAGCTGCCTCTCAAAGCGCTTGGAGGTGTTGCCAGCTCCAGTCCTGCCCGCAGTATGTTGGATTGCCTGCTCCTCCACCCCCTTCTGCCTGGCTGCACCTACTGCTGCTGGCCTTGCAAGGCCTCTTGATTGGATCGCTGCCTTTGCCTGCTGCCGGTGCCATCCCAGCATGTTTTGGAAGGGAGAAGGCACAGCTACTGTTGTCCATGCTGGGGTTTGCATGGCAGCAGTGAGAGACTGCAGGATATTTTTTTTTATCTCCCTTCCAAAACATGCCAGAACTGTGCTCTTTGGGCCCTGGCCCTGGTGGGTGCTAGCTCTCGTGCTGGCTGTGCGCTTGTGCAGGCTGCTGCTATAAGGCAGAAAGCTGTGTGGCATGTTCGGATTGCCTGATCCCTCCCCCACTTCTACCCGCTGCACCTGCTGCTGCTGGCCTTGCAAAGGCTCTTCGCCCTCCTGGCCACACTGCTCTTGGCCATCCTGCAGCTTTGGCGGGCAGGAGCTCTGTGGTAGTCCTGCAGCGGGATGAAGGAGGGAGGGGGAAATCGTCCGTTCCTCCATCTGTCTGCTCCTGCCTGGTGCAGGGCAATTTTTGGAGCACAAAGGAGGAAGGGGCGATCTCCCCTCCCTCTTCCATCTGTCTGTTCTGCTGCAGGGCTGCCACAGAGCTGCTGCCTGCTGAAATGGTAGCTCACCCAACCCAATTCTGTCTCCCTGCCCCACCCTACTCATCTAAACCATTTCCATTACCCCTCCCCATTTTCCGATTGAGCCTGCAAAAGCAGGAGGCCCCCACGTGCCTCACTCACTTCAAGAACAGTCTTACTTCAATCGGCTGCAAAGGCCCAAGTTCTTGGCATGCCCCGGGCTCCGCCTGTTTTCTGAGGTTAGATTGGATTTCTCACACATTCACGCAAGTACATGCACAGGCACTAAGACACAAACAAAAGTTTGATCGGATCGCCCTCTGCTTCTGCCTGCTGCCGGTGCTTTCCCAGCATGTTTTGGAAGGGAGATAAAACTAAATCCTGCAGTCTCTCACAGCCGTCGTGCAAACCCCAGCACGGGCAACGGCAGCTGTGCCTTCTTCGTTCCAAAACATGCCAGGATGTAATCTGAATAATACCGGCAGCAGTGAAATGCTTCCTGAAAGGGAGGCAACAAACGGGAAGGGCACCCGGACTCGCAGTGCTTTGTTTTGGTTCAGATGCTGCTGCTCACTTGGTATGGTAGGAGCTCTTTCATGTGTGCAGGGAACCTCCTTTTCTTGAGGTTCCCTGCACACATGCACATCCATGGTTTTGGCATAAATCATCCCCAAGGAAAGGAGGACCGGCAGGAAAATCCGCCTCCCCCCCAGCTATTTCATGGACCAAGCTACTGGTAACACTGTTAGGCAAGGAGGCATGAGGAGTCGGTCGCCCTCTCTCCTACCGGTATATTGGGGGGGGGGAAGGCATCCCCAAAAATAAGACCTAGCCGTTTTTGGAGGGGGTGTCAAAAGAAAATAAGACCCAGTCTTATTTTCAGGGAAACACAGTAATATATGTTACATATATTAATATATGTTAGTGCTAATATATGTAATCTACAGGTTTAATAATTCAATATAGATTTATACTTTATTCAAGCTCTTTAGGAACTTTTCCTGAAGGATCAGTAAGAAAAAAAATTCTACAAGATGCTCCCTGTAAGCACACAATACCGTATCAGATGTGCATATAAAAATAGTAAATCTTTGTAAAGATTTTTGCAGCATGCATACTTACATTTCTGTGTTATATAGTTGATTTTATAAATAAACATAATGAATATTTAAAAATGAACAAATGAATCAGTGTAATGAAACACAGAACGGCTTAAGGATCATAATTATAATTCTAAGCATACTTATTATAAGCAAGTTATAGTGAAACAGCAGGATTTCCGTTTTGCCTAAACGTATTAAAGAATGCCTTTGGTTAAACTATATCATTTGTCTTGGGTGAGTACAACCAGTTTTGTTTAATTTACATCATAATCCATTCATAAACATATAAAACATTAACAGGTTCAGTTACCTTAAAATTGGAGTGGACTTTGTTGTTATAGAAAATTCCTAGGGGGGTAAGTTCAGCTTTTGTTTCAAGGAACAATCCGTGGGAATCTCCTGTAGGAACTTTATGGAATATATACCATATTCCAGCATCCTAGAAATAAAAAAATGAACTTAAGGGATGTGCCACTCTATTTTGTTTGCTTTGTTGTTAAATTTTTATCTCCAGGAGTTCAAGATAATGTACACAATATTGCCATTCCCTACGTCCATTTTGGCTCAGGAATTTTAGGAATTGAAGTCTGCAAGTCATAAAGTTGCCATAGTTGCCCACCCCCGATTCAATTCTCTTTCTACCTCCATCATTAAAGTACTAGGCCATTTGGGACTCTTGCATTTAACTTTGGTAAGAAAACCAAAACATGATAAAGGACCATTCTGCATTTTAAAATTGAATTGCAGTTTGGCTCTATGAGGCTTATTGTCATTAACTGTAGTGGTTAGCTGCCATGATAATCTAAATACTGGACTAGAGTTAACTGAGCACAGTTCTTCCCTTAAAAAGTTGAAAATTATATACTTTAAAAAAGCACACAAAAAACCCCCCAATTGGTATTCTACAATGGCCAAAGAAAACAGTAAGTTTCTATCTATTGGGTAATTTTCTGGCTCTTAAGATAAAGCCTTCTTTGAATGGAGCTGAGCTCATGGTGATTTTGTGGACATGTGCACACAGTTTTCTTGGCTACATTATGGAAGTGGTTTGCCACTGACTCCTTCTGGGATGTTTATTTGATTTCCCAGGCTAGCCTAGAGTTGAAATTTCCTGGTAGTATTTCATCCAAGTACTAACTGGATCTGACTCTGCTTAGCTTTTCAAAATTAGACAAAGTTGGCTAGCTGCTACAAAGACTATTAGCAATGGACTCTTTTGATTTTCTCTTCCTGAGGAAATGGAGTTCCAAAATTGCTTTCCTTCTCTGGCATAAGGCAACCCCCCCCCCTCCCAATTGTTGCTGTTGAGGTATTTCATAATCCGGAACAGGTAGCAGGGGTCTAACACTGCTGCCTTGCTTACATGCTGGAGGGAAAAAGTAGAAATATTTCAATAGATTAGCTACACAGAATTGGTTACTAATGCAGTCTAATATTGAGGCAGGCTAGGACTATACTGGAGTGGGGGGGTATATTTTTCTTCTCTCCATTTTTAAAATCGAAAGTCTACGAAAGACTTGTTTTACTCTTTATTTTGACAAATGAATGGAAAATTTGGTACAAAATTAGAAGATTTGGGGAGGTCATAAAAAGAGCATTTAGTTCATTGATCTCTGTCCTACAATATACAACAGTTTGCTTAGTGACCATTTGAAGTTACAACAGCACTAAAAAAAGTGACATGATCACATTTCACACTTATGAATCCCCAGGGTCACATGATTTACATTCAGATGCTTGACAATCGACTCACATTTAAGATGGTCCCATGGTCATGTGATCACCTTTTGAAACCATCAGAAAAGCAAAGTCAATGGGGAAACCAGATTCACTTAACAACCATGTTACTAATTTAACAACTGGAGCAATTTGTTTAACAATGTGTCAAGAAAAGTTGTAAAATGGGGCAAAACTCACTTAACATATTTCTCACTTAGCAACATAAATTTTGAGCTCAATTGTGGCCATGAGTTGAGGACTACCTATATACAATACCATACAATTGGGAATAAAATTATATATAAAGTTCACTGTTTCTTACAAATAATAGCTTGTTCATGTTTATATTAATATAAATTAATGATAGGTCAAAAGTTTTAAAACAAATCAGTCCATTCAGTCCATTTCTTGAGGACCCGGATTGTGGGGGCAATATTCTGAGGTATATTGGATTAATATACTGATGTAAGAGTATTGCTTATAA
>JANHFL010006596.1:59160-75266 GCA_032468155.1 Oxyrhabdium leporinum | reverse complement strand
TGTCTCCCCTGGTCCTTCTCTTCCCTAGACTAGCCAGGCCCAGTTCCTGCAACCGTCCATCGTATGTTTTAGCCTCCAGTCCCCTCAATATCTTGGTTGCTCTTCTCTGCACTCTTTCTAGAGTCTCAACATCTTATGAGACCGGTTGCTGATCATGTGACTGCAGGGAGGGGCTCAACCATTTAGAACTTCACAACCTGGTCATAAGTTGCTTTTGGGTGATCCATTGTTACTTTGACCAGTTGCTCAATTGGGTTTAGAACGACTTGCTGGGGCCAACTCGCCACGGCCAACTCACTATGACCAACTCGCCGTGGGACAACTTGTCACAGGACAATTCAATGTCGAACTCATTGTTTCATTCAGTTGCTTTTGTTATGGATGAACGTCTTTTTGTTGAAATTATTATAACTCTTGTATTTTTGGATTTACTTTCTTTAATTATTATTATTGACCATGGTCTTGTTGAAATTAATTTAACTTTTGTATTCGTTGAATTGTCCTGTAGCGAGTTGGCCCATTCTCTGCTAAATCAGGGGTCTGGAGTCTAAACCATGTGAGGAATGATTGAGGAAACTGGGTATGTCTGAAAACTGATTGTGATATGATAGCAGTTTTCAAGTATTTGAGGGTCTGTCACCCAAAAAGGGGGATTGATTTATTCTCCAAAGCACCTAAGGGCAAGACAAGAAGTAATGGACGGAAGATCATTAAAGAGAGATCCAACTTAGAACTGAGGAGAAATTTCCTGAGAGAGAGAACAATTAAGGAATGGAACAACTGACAACCATTTGTCCAGGATGCTATAGGGTCTCCTGCTTAAGCAGGAGGTTGGTCTAGAGGACCTCCGAGGTCTCTTCCAACCCTATTATTGTATGTTCTATTTATCTCACCACCTCTGATCTTCCAGCGATTCAATAGCCAGAGTATTTGTTTTACAAGCTAACTTGTCTTCTTTTCTTTCAGGTTTTCAGTCACTTTCTCACCTGTCTTCCTATGAAATTATTATCCCTGAGAGGATAGAACAAGAAAAAGAAAAACAGCAGCCACAACATATGACGGTATTTAAGCATGGAGGAACTTCCATGACCAAATTAAGGAATTAATGGAAGTGTTGTGCACAGATATTTGGAAGCCACCACAGATGACAAATACTGTACTCTCCGTGTTGCATTTTTCAAGGCGGTTGTAGGGAGTGAGCAGGTACAATGAGGCAGGGCAGAGGGGAAGTTTGCAAATGGCCTTCTTGTGTTAGAATTGAAGGTTGTATACGGATGTTGAGGGCACCTTACAAGTTTGTAGGAAAGCCTTGGGGGGGGGCCTCACAAATTGGTCATGCCAACCTCTTCCAATAATCTCCACTGTAGTGATTCTCAACCTTGGTGGCTCGAAGATGTGTGGACTTCAACTCCCAGAATGCTGGCTGGGGAATTTTGGGAATTGAAGTCCACACATCTTCAAGTTGACAAGAAAGTTTCTCTCTCACAGCAGGCTAACAAGTCTGTCTGGCAGGGAGATGAATAGTTGTCTGCCATACCTATTCATCTCCATCCCTTACCTTGTATCCCCAGAGCTAGGGTGGGGCTTCGCTGGCAGCAGTGGCTCTTCCTTCCCAAGGACCGGCCCATAGATTTCCACTGCTCTCCTCTCCTCTGCCTTCTGCGCATCCGCGGGTCAGGCACTGGACCCAGCTGTTCCCCTTCATCCTCATCAGCCACCTCTAGACCTGGGGGCTTTTGATTCTCCATCAGAGGGCTGATGGATGGCCCAGGCTCCGCCTCTGTCTCTGTCTCTCTCTCTCTGCCAGCTCGATTCCCTCTCCCCCCTCGGAGCTCTCAGGTTCACTTGATGATAGCCCTGACTCCTATGCCACCTCCTTCTCATCTAATTCAGCTGCTGGAGGGGCCGGCAACCGACAGCCCACAATTTCACAAAGAGAACAGCAAGCTATACATGGGTCCATGACGGTCTGCTTCAGTTTTATGTTGGTTTTATAAACCTGAAAGTCATATTCTATACTGAATTAGAGCAATGGTTCTCTACCTGGGGGGGGGACTCCAGGGACCCCTGGGGGGGACACGATGTTGTTACAGGGGGTCTGTAAAGGCTTGAAGAAATGTTATGATTTAAGTCTTGAGTTACTGTGGGCACTCCATGGCTACAAAAGATATTTAAAGTGGATCCGTGGTAAAGAAATGCTTCTTCTCCTGAACTCATTTCTGCCTTTTTTCATCTACTGAGTCACGCTACACTTTGGCAATTCCCAAAGGTGCAACTGGACTTTCTTGTTGTTTTTTTTCCTTTGAAAACGTTTTGCTTCTCATCCTAGAAGCTTCTTCGGTTCTCGTGCAATGTTTGCAATCCCAAAGTGGGCACCGGAGCTCCCCGATCGGCCACTGGATGAACGGAGGTAAGCCAAGGGCTTCCTGAACAAGGATGAATTCAGGGGAATTCTTACTTTACGTTTTGTTTTGTTTTTTGTTAGCGTCTAAATCTGACATCCTTTATTATCTCGTGCCGACATCGTAACCCAAACCAGCCCCAGGTCAAATGTTTAACCCTTCAGAAAAACCTGTGATACGGTACCAGAGCTACAGCTGCATCAAAATTTCGGAGGCACAATTTCCCTGTAAAAGCTGCTCCCACGTAATTTGGCTTTTCTCTGTACCTGCAGCACAAGGGGAGAGAAGGGGGTAAATGGATGGATGGATGGATGGATGGATGGATGGATGGATGGATGGATGGATGGATGGATGGATGGATAGGCAGGTAGGCAGGCAGGCAGGCAGGCAGGCAGGCAGGCAGGCAGGCAGGCAGGCAGAACAAGAATTTGCAGAGCATCTTTAGGACAAAATCATTCAAATTCTTTCCAGATTGATGCCAACTTTGATGTAGGTTGGTGGAAATGTCTGGCACATGATCATGCCTTGTTAACTGGGAACAATTTGAATCTGTTGGACCTTAGGAAAAGGACATGGGCCCTTATAGCTATTTGGGGGGGATAGTTATGTGGTTGTGTTCTAGTGGTGGCTAATTCATCCTTGAGAGACACAGTCATTCTGGTGCTCCTTAAGGAGGCTTTGGTCCACCCAACCTCAGGAAGCCTTTGCTGAATTCCACCATACTGAACCATTTTCATTCAATATCTAACGCTCTTTCTTAGGGAAGGTTGTAGGGAAGCTTTACTGGGCGCTCAATGAAGTGGATTATCTGAGCTCCTCTCAGTCAGGATTGAAAGGGGATGGAAATGGCATTGGCTGCATTTTTGGATGACCTCTAGCAGGAGTAGGACAGGCATAGTGCATCTGTCCTTGCTCTTTTTGACCTATTGATGGGCTTTGATAACTTTCACTATAGTATCCATCAGGATCAATTCCATAGTTGGGAGTGAGCTGTAGAATATAGCTGTAGTTATTTTCCTTCCTACAGGGCTGGTGCCAGTTGGTGTTGATTTGTAGAGAGGTGCTGCAGAATTCAATACACTCTCATTTAACATCTTCATCATGCCACTAAGTGAGACCATCCATCAATATAGGGTGAGGTATCATCAATATGTGAATGATATCCAATTATATAACTCTATCTCTGTTGAATTAAGGAATGCTCTTCATGTCTTGTCCCCATACTTGGAAACTGTGGGGATTTGGATGCCACCCAGAGTCATTTTTAGTGAACTGGGTGGCTATAAACATTGTTAAATAAATAATTCATCTATCTGAAACACATCAATTTAGTTATTGAATTAAAATGATCCAGATTATTAATTTTTCATGTTGTTGCACAGATTTTTGTCACTCATTAACTAAGAAGACAAAGAAAACCCTGCATTTCTGGTTTTAAAAACCAGTGTTTTTTAATGTTAATTATTTCCTGAATCTTAATTATGCATGAAGAACATATTGCACAGAATTTGAAATCTGGAGATTCTTGAACTATAGTAATATCCATTTTTATGGTTTATATTGTATTCCTTTTTCCAGCAATGAATCTTCTCTTTGACATTATATTCTTAAATTGAGAAATGTTATGTGCATTCCAGCTTGAAAATTCCTTAGCCAACTTTCTACATTAATTGATAATATCTCTCTTTTCTGAGAGCCATTTTGGTGGAATGTAGAAAATGGGAGACAGTGAGTTCTAGTCCTGTTTTAGGCACAAAACCAAAACCTGGGGGACTTTGGGCTGGTCACTTTCTCTCAGTCGTAGGAAGAAGGCAATGGCAAACCACTTCTAAAAAACTGTAAGGATTTGTCCAGGTGGCCTCTAAGAATCAGACATGATTAAAAAAAACTATTAATCCAAAATAGATTACCTCCAGGTTTAACTTTTCTTTATCCTATTTTATTAGTGGTGAAAATGATTGGAATAATTGCCTAAACAACTAATTAAAATAACAAGCCTAAAATAGCATCTCTGATATAGACAATGAAAATTGCAAGGTATGTTAGATATTCTGTGTTATTAGCACCCCTAGTTTTCTCCTGTTGTGTACAAATATATTATACAACAAATTAATGGAAATTAAACATGCAGAGATTTGCTGAACTTTCCTTAAGAGACCTGATCTATAATATACCATTAAGTAGCATTTAGCAATTTTAGGATCTGGTAAAGTAGTAGCATTTTTCACCCAATGGGAATGCTGATTTCACAAAATTCTACTTTAATATCCTATATTTTCAACCACTTTTACAGCTAGCTTAAACTGTTAATCCATGAATTAATGTTGAATGTTACTGAATGTTTATGCGAAATATTATATGGTCCAACCTTTCAAATTAATTTATTCTTTATGCATCATCAATTCATTTTTGACTCCTAGCAACCATATGGGCAGATTTTTCTCCATGGTAATCTTTCACTAACCTGGTTGCTCAAGTTTTCCATTGGGATACTTATCACCACTGGATACTTGAAAGATTTTAGCATGTGCCACAGAAAGTATTCCTACCTGTGGACATATTCTCCAATCCAAAGAAGACTCCAAAGTCTTCTCCAATCCCTCTAATTTTCCACAAGCTTTCTGTTAAGGTTTATAATTGCAATAACAGGTTCATGTACCACATTCCTACAGCAGAGATGAGAGGAGTAGCTTTTCCTGCTTGTCTCTTCCTCTGCTGTAGGAATAAAATACTTATATCAGACCGCCAAACCAAAAATCACATTATCTCTTCTTCTAGCTCTCACAGTTACTATAACACATACTGTACACACTCTTTCTCTCCCCATAAATAAACACATCATGATCCTGAGCTAAATTGGCCTCCGCAGTTGTTATTTGCATTAGGAGAAAAATATTTATTAAGATGGGTGGCACACAACATGTGGTTCTTGAAATGTTGCGGAACTGAAACTCTCATATCTCAATATTGACATTGCGAGTTAAAGCTGATGTGAACTGACAAACCACAGAAAGGCAATTGCCTATGCCATATCAAAACCAAAACCACTTAACGTTCAGGCTTTTCAGTAATGTCAATTCAGGTGTAACCCAACTGGTACATGTCAATCAAAAAATAATCATATAAATATTGAGATGTCAAATTTGACCTTTAGACCTCAGTGAAGTAAATTAATTTCTCAAATGGGAGACATCCACAGTCATTCAGACATAGCAATATTCATTTGTTAAATCCTTAACTCTAATTGGGTATTATGACTGATATCCAGATCATTTCTGAGACAAAATGCTGATGCTATTAATAACAACAAGAACAAAAAAAATGAATGTACAGGTTTCATTTGGTGACTAAGCAGCTCATAACAACTGTTCAAATTTCTGTTCTGCTCTTTTCCAGGAGAAGTTTCTAAAGTTTGCAGATATTTATATGCACTTGGGAAATCAGTCTCTTTAGGAAATAGTACTGTTTCATTTTCTGCATTATTTTTCAAGAGCTACTATATTAGATGAAATTTCAGGGGGATTAGTTTTGACAATTTCTAGAGGTAATGATTAGATAAAGCTTAATGATTTGTCTTATATTAGCAAGATTTAGTTCCAAATATATTTCTTTTCTGGAAGAAAAAATTACATGGATTCACTTTTGCTTACAGATTCCTAACTGGAGAAAAAATTTGGCCAGAGAGGATTTACTACATTCCATTGACTTTTAAAAGAAAATCCTTTTATAAAATTGAAACTTAAATTCACCAGCTGTTAATGGCTAATATTTCCTAATTATTTAAAATAAAATTAAGAGAAGTAACTTCATCTGGGTTGGAGTCAAAATATAATTGAAATGTCTGGGAACACTCTCGCCTCATGGTATCAGAAGTGATACCAAAGAGATGTCCATATACTCTAATCTCTTTGCAATGTCTAATTTCCTTACCATTAATATTTGCTCTCCATTTAAGCTTCAGATTTCTCTTGTCCGGTCCCAAATAAAATGTACCACAAAAACTTGATGGAATCTCTAAAATAATTGGAGAAATAATACTGGCAATTTGCTTTTCTTATTTCCATTCTGGCATATGGGAGTATTTTGTAAAGAAATATGGTTTGGAATATTCCCACCAACAGAATTAAATCTCTAGGTAGAATCTCCAATAACCAAACCTGAAATTATGATATTTCTGATCTGCTGTCCCACAAAGCTAAATTTAGGTCTAAGCTGTTTGACAGCTATTGTGTTTGACAAGGCATTCATTATATCATGCTCATCAAAAATGCAACATCTGGCTACCAAATTTAAGAATATCTTTCATAATCTCTAGAGGGCAATTATGGAATATATTTTCTTTGAGATAACAATGAAAAGTAAACCGAGTTCTTTTGCCAGTGTTTTTCATCTAATACTGTGTTCTGCTTCCCATACTGATGATCTGGATAATTTTCATCATAGTACATCCCTATGGTGGCAAGAAGGTAAGGTATAGTAAGCAAATTATACTACCTGTCCATTTTAAATCTTGCTCCATAGCCAATTTTTAATAATAGTTTTGCATACATTGTCATAACATTGTTATGTATAAGTACATTCAATAATCAAGTTATTTTTTTTTAAAATGAAAGAGTTCAAAGTTACTTATGCTTGTTTTCTGTTCAATAATCAGAGCAGGCATGTGTAAAATGAAATCCATCAGTTATAATTTGTTTAAACATTAGAAAACAGGAAAGGAAACTCCAAAAAGGAAAAAGAAAAATAACAGGCTACACAAATTTTCTGGGGAGCGTGGAACATTAGAATTTAGGAACAGTTGTGCCTTAAGGCTTGTCTATTCCAGATGCTGCTGTAATAGAATATATTACTATAATAAACTGTTTCCCACTAATGGATGCTTCATGGACAGAACATCTGTAGAGATCCTGGGAAGAGAACTGTGCGTGAGAGCATTATGGCTGCAGGGCAGGGGGATAGGACAAGGTCAAAACAGGTAAGATGATGGACATGGCACACAATCTAAGCCACAGCTCTTTTGTACATGCATATGCACTTACAAAAGGGAAGGAGCTTGGATAATGACACTAAGTTCCCCATTTTGCCTCTTCTGATTCCCCCACTTCTTGGCAGATGTTAAAATGAGGTGGTTAGCATGCAGTACTGTCAGTGAAAACAATGTGCATAACAAAGACACTAAGGTTAGCAGTATAACTTTTGTAAGTAAGTAAGAAAGAATTCCTGAAGCAAGTGCTTGCATGAAAGAAAATAAACTTTGATTAAGAAATATCACAGTAATTGACAAGGGTGAGTGAATTAGATCTATAGGTATCATCAAGTAAGAATCTGTAAATTCTCACTTCCATTATTGAGAGAGACCAAGTCAACTACACTGGTCAGAATCAGAAGAAAAAAAAAGAACTGAATAAGAAGGAAAAATAACAATAGCAGTATGCTTTTTAGGCAATGGAAAAAAGATAAAAATGCAGAATCCCTGCCTCAAAATGTACTGCTTTTACTGGTCAATACGTTTATAAGTATCAAAAGTCAATGCATACAACCTTGAATTCCAACAAGATGGAAGTCTCTGTAATCAACTGATTTTAAACCGATTTAAAATGTAACATGTGAAATATTTTTCAATATCAGTTTTAATTTCTCTCCCCCCACAGTTTAGATGAGGTAGAAATATAGACATGGACAAGAAAAAACTAAGATTAAATGAACCCAAAATTGAAAAACAAAACAAAACAACAACAAATACAGTCTTCTGAACTCCAAACCATGCTCCATAAACAAAAGCAAAACACAGTAAACTAACCCACTTCACTTCCCTTATTAAACTGCTATAATTCTAATTTTGGATGTTCCTTCCCGAATTTATGAGTACATATAGAAGCTGGCATTTGAGACTTTGTAGTGAATTGTAAGAAACAAAAGGAAATCTTGATATTAGTAAATTTAGTACCAGCAAAACTGTCCCTGTTCAAAGAAAGTAAAATCTTATGACACATTTTTAAAAGATAAATTGAGCTCTGCCTGAACCTGCATTTCTCTTACTTCTTTGCTCCAAGCATATACAATGGGAAGATCAATTTCTAATTTGCTTGCCACAGCTTTGCAGTTGTCAGTGCACATTTCTATTGCTCGCCTCTGCTCCTTCTACTGACAGACATTCATTGTGACAGGCAATCAGCCTCCTTTTCTTGTACTGACATCAACTCCACATCAGGGCAGGGATGCCAAGTGATGGGTCTCGTTGAATGTTTTTGCTCTCCTGTGGGGGATTTCATAGGGATGTCTGTGGAAAGACAGTCATCGAACAAACTAAAGCTAGATTTATAGAGTTTGTGGTATCAAAGAGGCATTAGCCAATTTGGTTGTTTGACAGAAGAGCCTAAATCAGATCAAAGAGGCCTTTAATTCACAAGCAAAACACTATATAGCAAAACAGGCCAAGGATTTTTGTGATATTATTCAAATGGGTCAATGAGAGAAAGTGTAGTTAAAAGGCCTGAACTTCATATTGCCTACAGTTAAAAAAAACACTTTTTTAAAATGATGTACTATTGATAAATAACACCAGAGATATTGGAACCCTTCAAATGTATATTTAAATAAATCCACCAATAAAATAAAGGATTATACATATGGTCTCGGAAGAATTAGCCACCCGGGCCATCCCCATACTACTCTCCCTTTCTATTGGTAGATTTTGGCTTTGCCTTAATATTGGTAGTTGGTATATATCACTTTTAATAAAGAGAATTTTAGCAGTTATGAAGCAAAATTAGTTAACATCAAAAGCTATTTGTTTAATGGATCAAGAGTCCCATCTCTCAAAGCTCCTTGTGAGAATGCAAGATGCCCATATCCCATAGTCCCATCATTACTGAGAAACCAAACCCAGGACAGAAATGGTTACCATTCATTTCTATAAAATCCTGAATTTGCAGCGTAGTGGAAGAAAAATACCTGGATTTCTGGTATTCCTATTACTATAGGAAATGGATTTTTTTTCTTTAGCTAAAACTGAATACAGGGTGCATCATGCTTGAATGCATTTTATATTTAAATCAGGAGTCATCTGTCTGCTGATGCAATTTAAAAATATCTTGTTCTATCCATGTTTGGATTCTTTCAAGGATGTCCTTGAGAACTACATGATAGATTTTGGTCTGTGAATTATCTCCATTAATTACATATTACATATCATCCAACAGAGTGAAGCTGCTCTAATCAGAACAAGCTCTTTGTTCAATAATCAGTTCAGCTTTTGTGATTTTTATTTGCTGGTTGATGATGCTTAAACCTGGGCTATGTAGGACTGGCAGTTTTGATGTTTATGTATTTTACCTTCTTTCTCAAAAAAAACCTTGCCAGTTAAATTGTATGTAGGGAATTTTGGGTTTGCTTCCCTTTCAGATTATTCTTTGCATGGAAGGACAGAACTGATATCATATATGACTGCTGAAAATAGCAAAAGAAAACAAAAGCAATAAGCATACCCTGTACTGCTAATCAGTTGGTACAATTTGCTACAATATTACAAATTTTTCTCTTTGAAGTTGCAATAGTTAATTTTAGAAGGCTGGCTTCCACACTCTAGTATACGTCTTACAAGTACACATGTATATGAGGGACAAGGGTCCAGCTATGCATAACTGCCTAGGGATGTCTTCACTAGCTAGCCATGGATCTTTTTAACATTAGGGACTTATAGCATCTCTATAGCATCACACAATATCATTGCTGAAATGATATTAAAGCCTTTCTTTAGTGTAGTATTCTGTTATAATCTACTCCTTGATCCTAGCAAAGTTTAAAAGGATACCTGTTCAGAAAAATTAGCCAGTCCAAATTTTAGAACCAGACTAGAAACCAAGGATCAACAGTATAAAAAAATAACATAATTTGAAAGGTAATACACTCTTTCGGTATTAATAGTTTGTGGAATTACCTCTCTGATTTTGGAAGCTTTAATAGTCTGCATGAAACAAACACTTACTACTGTTACTTTGGCACAATGATGATTGGAAGATGTTACAAATTGCCTGTGAGGAAAGAACTATATGACCTTCCAGAGTTTTTTCACTATCATCATCCTATTTTAATGACCCCATATTCCTTTGCGGGGTGGAGTCTGGGCAACTGAATGGAGCTGAGTGTTTACTGGCCGGATGCCCTTCCTGTGCCAATGCAGAGGCTTTTTTTCAGCAGATTCCCAGTGTGCCCAGAGAGAGAAATATCTGCCTCTACCTAGGATCGAACTCACAACCTCCTGATTGTGAGGCGAGAGCTCTACCTCTAGACCACCACACCACTCAGTCTTTTCAACTATATTTGTGCCAAAATGGCAGTAATGAAGACAGACTTCATAACACTCCAATAATGGTTGGATGATGCTCTAAAAATGCATGGTTCCTGAGACCTAACTCTTTATACTTTGAATGAGGAAATCTGGTTGGACTAAATTCATTCATCCACTTGCTTATGTCATTGTCCTCTAGCAGCTGCCCACATTCCTCTATTTTCTTAAGTTCTTTGTGTGTACTGGGGCATGGCTACACATTTCTTCCATTAATTATTTCATATTAACTATGTGAAGTAGAACATTTTTCAGAACGAGGAGCAGATATTTTGGATCTTATCCGGTGTTATCTGATATATTTATGATTGAACTGAGTAGGAGAAGAACAGTATTGCTCTGATTCAGTAGAATCATACAAATTGAGGTCTTCAGACTTTAACTGTGTCTTGTATGTTATGCCTGATAGAGCCTGTGACTATAAAACTCCATTCATTATGGTTGTTGAAGGGAAAGTAGCATTTCACATGGAGATTTGGGAATATAGGAATGCTCATCTATATTCCTTCTTGTGTTTTGAAGGCTTCAGTAGTTGAAACATGCAGGTCCATTCTGAAGAGTCAGATCACACATGTATCATTTTTGTATATCTTATTCTTTAACCTGCTAATTATTTTAATTGATCAAATTGCTTAACAGGTAGACAATATTGAGTTAGAAGCCATCATACAAGATAATATTACTTTCACTATTAGAAGGCTTGTAAGATAAATCCCCTCTGTTTGCCAGAGGCAAGCAGATGAATTGGCTGGTGTGCATAGAGAATGACAAAACCTTCATCAGGTTGTAGCAATCCAGCCCTGGCTGCTCCTGTGAGATCTGATGCTATAATCTGCCAATGACATTTTAAAATATGACTTACAAAATATTCATTTTTCTAAAATTTAGAAAACAAGTTCAGGTCGACATTTACATATCATACATTAGCATGTTGTCTCAGAACATCTCATCTTCTCAGGTTGTCACAAAATGCAAGATATATTACCCAAATTGTCAAATCCTGGTGCCAAATATAGCAGAGATAAATACACTAAAAGAGAACATAAATGCTACCATATCAGACAAAGCTGGTTACTGATACCAGTAGAAGATGGCAACAGGTCAGTCTCAGTTCCTGGTGAGTATAAGGATAAATGCTTGCCATTACAATCTCTTTCCATCAGCACGTCTAACACTTCCAAGAATATTCTTGAATGTCTTGATCCCTCCATCCATTTTATCCATTCCTACCTTTTTCTGCCTTCCTCTACCTTGCCAGCATACATATTTTTAGTTCATCATATACTTGCATCAGATGTCTTAACTATATGAGTTTTTGTTTGCTAATCACAACCTCAAAGTAGTAGTCAAGTTTCTATTTGAATAGATGCGGGATTTTTTAGTCCAAATTTTATTTGATGCAAGATGTTTTTTTCTTTTGGCAACCTACAAATCCCTAATTTAAATACATCTAACTTCTTTCTCTAGCTCATTCTAAATATCTAGCTATCAAAGCCACAGATTACCTCTTGCAAAACCATTTTGAAATGTCTTTATTGGTCATGAACTTGTATAAACTTCTTATTGTTAACTTTCTAGGATTAACTTCTACTTTAATACTTCAGGACACTGCCTATCTTTATCTACTCTTCAACTAAAGAAATTGTAAATCATCTTCACTTTTTTGCTGTTAGCTATAAATTTATTAAGCATAAATGATCTTTGTCATCTTAATGTTTGATGTTAATCCATTTCTTTACTTTCATAATTAGTTTTTTTTAAGTCCACTTTACTTTTGTCTAATACAATGATGCCGTCTGGTATTTCAAATTGTTGGTATTTCAACTGGCTATTTTTATTTTAACTGTTTATATCTTCTAAACCTACCATTCTTTGCTATATATTTTCTGGAAACAATAGGCTTTCTGGTCTTACTTCCTCTCCTATTCTGAATCACATGAAGCTATAGTGGGATTGTAAGGTCTTCTACATATTAGATAACCAGAGGTCCTACCCCTCTTAGTCAGAGACCAATGAGATCTTGGTTCTAGAATCATAATTGTTCTAGCCAATTTCACTGGAAAAACCCTGAAATGTTTGAAACAACATTCATAAGGACACAAAATCTAGAAGGACCCCAGGGAGATATCAGGAAACATTATAGAGTGAGTAGGGAAAAGGTGGTGCATGTTAGTTTCTCTTTCCTCCTTACTTCAACAGCTTTCATGTCACACTCACCAGCCCACTTGAAATTTCCCAGAGCCTCGCTTCCCATCCTTCTGAGCCACTGCTACTGTTGCCAGTGATGTGCCAGTATGGCACTTATGCTCCTGATTCATTCCTAAGTTGTAAGCATCTTCCGTCTCCTCAGCCACTCTGATGTCCCAGCATCGCACAGCCTATTGGCACACTCATTTTCATCTAAGTTCTTTATTTTCCATTAGCCATTGGTGCTGATGTCTCAGTGTGTCATAGCACTATAGCAATAACACTTAGATTGATATACCACTTCATAGTGCTTTATAGCACTCTTTAAGCAGTTTACAGACTCAGCATATTTCCTCCAACAATCTGGATCCTCATTTTACTGACCTCTGAAGGAAGGAAGGCTGTGTCAACCTTGAGGTGGTCAGGATCAAACTCCTGCCCATCAGCAGAGTCAGCCTGCAATACTTCATTCTAACCACTGTGCCACCACCATGGCTCCTCATATCCCACTGATACCCAATTATTTCCCATCTTGCCAGCATTTTCCCCTCTTCTTGCTCTCAGTTGTTTGGTGAATGAAATGGAATATTTCACACAATGCTAATTGCATCCTTTAAAGAAGGTATTCTGACCTCTTTCAGAGAGATTTTGTTGTTGTTGACTAAGGTACTTCAATTGTCTCTTGGATAGAAGACCAAGATCTAGAAGATACGTGCAGAAGAATGTGCAGCATCAGGAAGCCATTCATTTCTTTGGCTATCACAAATTAAAATTGAGCCATTCTATCTAAATAATGGGTTACTAAAGACTCCTGTAATTGACTCTGCACAAATGGTAGCATACTAATGGCCCAAAAGAGAGTGGAAAAATTAAAAAGTCATTAAAAGCATCACAGCAAGCCTCTGAAGGTTCTGTAATCAAACTCTGGGAACTGGATAACTTAATTCTCTTAAATCTAAGGAGGCAAACAAACAATCTCACATAATAAATATGTCTTTACATTGCAAATCTATGATTTCACACAATCATAAAATCATAAGATTGGAAGGAACCTTGAAGATTTTTTTAATACAATGCCCTAACCAGTGTAGGACTTCTCATACTATCCTAGATAAGTAGTTTGATTGGAGTGGATTTTTAAAAAATGCTGATTATTCTAAATAACCTAATGTAATATTTTGAAAATCCCATTAGAACACTACCAAAATGCATATTAATTTTCTGCAGAAGCTAAAACTATCGCTCTTCGAAGATATTTTGATAATCTTAGCATGTCATACCATGTAAAAGGAGCTTCTTCATTTACTGTTTTATGAAATTGCAGTGTTCAAAAGATTGATGTAGTATTTTTCCCCAACTATTTTTCTTCTAGGGAGTTCCAGTTTTGAGTTTTGAAGAATAAATATGGAAGAGTAGTCTAGGGTTATTGTCTGTAAATTGCCCCCTTCCAACATTAAAAACAAAAAGAACAAAATGTCCATGTGTATCATACACAAACACACACACACACACACAGATAGAAGTGGAATGATTATGTTACTTGTGACTTGTAAAAGTAATTTGAATGAAAATAGCAGAGGACTGAGAGGGCATCTAACTTCTTAAATTGTTTCTAGCTGGTCCATTCCTAATCTGGCTAAATGGAAGCCTTTGATCAAAGAATTTCTATCAAGAGTGAAGACAAAAACTGCTGAGACAAGGCCAAAGGAAGCAGAACATGGAGGCAAACCATTTGCCCAAGACTACAGACAAAGTTTGGGTTTAAGTCCCAAAACATTTCCCCTTCTCAATTTCTCCTCAGTTTTCCCATTCAAAAACATTACCCTCCTGCATATCCTCCAAAAATTGATTTTCCCTTCAATTAATTCCCAGAGATACTCATTTCCCTTTCAGAATCTACCAAATTAATTGCTCTTAACTCCTAATAAAATTCAGTTAGTTCTTAGTTCTCACTCCCAAATTAATTTCCTGTCCAGATTGCCTCTCAAGCATTCTCATGTTTGCTACTCATGCTTCCCAATTATTTCTAATAGCATCTTTTATACCTCACATATCTCTACCAGAAACTAGTTCCAATGCAACACTGACCAATAGCATTATTTAGTTCTTCACTGGTCCTTTTGCACTAACACAGTGAACACAGCCCTGAAAATAAAGTGATCCTTTCACACCTAAACTGAACATTTATTTCACTTCTTTTGCAAATGGATAGTGCAGATTGAATAAAAATTCAGAATAGCAGCTTCTACTTAAACTTCAAGCATTTTAACTATTCTTCAAAAATGCTAAAGTAAAATAGTATTGTCAACATCGTGTGGGTTTCTGTTTAAGGAGTGGGATAAAAATATCACCTTAAGTTTGCATGAATCATGGGGAAGTTTTGAAATTGATTCTTTAAGCTTTTATTCCAGCATATAAATTGATGAGTGGATTCATTTCATTCCTTTGGAGAGAAAATTTGAAGTTGTGCCAATATTTGCCTGCACAAAATTCTGCAAACACAATTCTGTGGTTACATATGCACATTGCAATGTGGCAGATAAACTGGGAGTGTATTGTACTGAATTTCTCCAGGTGGGATATAAATGTTTTGGGAGGGTGGAAGGGAGAAGTTTTCCAGTAACATTGCTAGCAGATTTTCCTGCTCTCATGTTTTTTAGTTAAAACCCTTCTGCATCCATTGCAATACCCAAACCTAGCATTATCAGAGGACATCACTATGGAAAATATTGCCACATTAAGAATATTCTATAAACTGACAGTCATTCGATGGGGAAGAGGGGGTGAGAAGAAAAAAAAGTTTCCAAATTCTTCCCATAAAGAACTTCAGAAAGTACAGATAGTCTTTATTGGTGGTTGATTTGGACTTATAGAGATTTGATTTAGCTGAATCTTGTTGAATGAGTCAGAGTACCTCACTTCATGTGTAACATGGACGTCGTAAACCATGGCTCACAAAACCTAATGGTACATTTGCCTATCACATTCAGCTAAAATAGTAAGGTATGAAAATGTAGTTTCTATATGTGTATATAACCGTAATCACACATTTCTAGTATAATTCCAAACTGAATTTCTTTTTTTTTGTAAACTTTTTTTATTTTTAAATCTTTATACAAACATATCATTGTGTGAACAGTGTGGTATCTGGGTATCATACTTTCAATACA
>JANHFL010006596.1:25720-51221 GCA_032468155.1 Oxyrhabdium leporinum | reverse complement strand
AGACTTCAACTCCCAGAATTCCCCAGCCAGCAAAGAATTCCCCAGAATTCCCCAGCAAAGCTGGCTGGGGAATTCTGGGAGTTGAAGTCTGCCAAGGCTTAAAGTTGCCAAGGTTGGAGACCCCTGTTCTAGTCTGTGACATTCATTTACCTGCACTGACCAAAACTAGGTCTCTTGGCTGAAAACAAATATTTTCTCATTGTTTTTGATGTAGTTAGGCAGAAAATGCAGTGATAATCTCATTCTGGTCTTTCATTTGTGCTGCATAGTTTGTCAGCAGCTTACTCTATTCATACAAGACCAATAGCTTTCTCACTACAATTATTAAAGGCAGAAAGGCTTATAAATGCCATGCTACGAATAAGTTGCACACCCAAAATTGTACTGTGGACTTGTTTCCAGACCATGAAGTTTTAGTGCCATTTTCAAGAGACCGCATTCAAAATATTGCATTTTGGCAACTCTCAAAGGAGGGCTGCATTTTAATAAATAATAATGATGGCAAAAGCAGCAGTATTTATTTGTATGCATTCTTTTTATAGCAGTGTGACATCATTTGACAAGCATCGTGCTGCTATATTTTTATTCACAAAGCTTCTATCTATAATGACATAGACACCTTCCTTAGGTCTCGTGGAAGAACTGGCAGCCTAGTTTGCAGCTCTGTTAATGCCATTACTTGTAAAAAGAGCAGTTACAGACAAACAGAAAAATGATGTTGTCACAGTTACCAGTCATCAAGGTTAGTACCTACAGGGGCTGGGCTATTAAGAAGTTCTCCTTTCCACAGATTAGGGTGTTTCCCCCTCATTATTTCTTGAGTTTCCTTTCCCTGTTTTTTTCGAAGTGAAAAACCTTGAACAATAGGCCGCTGAAAATTACACAAAATAATATTAATATAAATGTTCTAAATTTGATGTAGGAGAAAAGGAGAAGCTATCATGGAAATGTATTCGTTGAAGGAACTTCTGCATTGGTTGAGACAATATTTTTTTGATGGTATAATGAACACCAGGCTAACTTCATGCCAATCCCATGTTCATAATCCCATGTTTCCTTACAGAAACAGCATCTGCGTGTCACAAGAATGCCTATTCCAAGATCAGGATTTAGAACATAAAATTTTTAAAAAATCCCGACATCCTATTTCTTCTAGATCTTGCCTATATGTTAGAACAGGGGTGTCAAATTGGATTTCTTTGAGGGCCAGATTAGCATTGTAGTTCTCCTCCATGGGCCAGTGGGAGGGTGGGGAGCAAGAGGGAGATGGGACAGACACCTCCTGCAGCACTTTGCCGGATGAAAATGGGCCACGTGGAGACCCTGTGAGGCTCCCACGAGGCCTGCTTTTGGCTGGCAGAGTGTTGCTGGAGGTTGGTCCTTTGATATTTCCAGGCCAGCCCTGTGGACCAGATTTAAGTACCCTGTGGGCCTGATTTGGCCTGTGGGCCTTGAGTTTGATACCCCTGTCTTAGAATCTGAAATGAATAATGGGAGAATTTTGAACTTTTAACATTCACCCTTATGTATTTGGGGAAATCAACAGAACTCATTACCACGCTTGACTGAGGATGCGTTTTGGAAGAACAGACCAGGAAACTGGAAATGAAACAGGACCTCCACCCATTCAAACCAGGCAGTCAATGACCTTCCTATGCTATCCATTTATGTGGCAAGAGCTAATTTTCTAATATGTTTCAGCTTTAGCATCCCAATTTAATACAATGCCTGTAATTGGATCAATCTGTTTTCCAGTCCACACAATCATGTTGTGGTTTGTGATTCAAACAAAGTTCATTGCAGCCAGTACAGTATATTTCTCCCTAATGAGTGATCTGGGTCAAATGTACATTTGAAGTGATAAATACAGAACTCCCGTGATAGCATTTGAGCAATGAACTTTCTAGAGCAATGCACAATAGCTGTAGATTCTTATAGACAGCTCAGATCTTTCTAGCACCACTGAACCTTCACAGGCAACAGTGGTGTTTTATAGCAGCCTGTTAATTTTTTTTTTAGAGCTGTACTGAATAAATGCCAATGGCTTGGCAATTACTTGGCAATAGGATGAGAAGTTTGCTGGCTCAGCCTAGCAAGTATGAAAAATGTTGGTGTTTGTATAAAGCTATTTGCTGGTTTGTTCTTCACATGACCTTACATACTTTATTCAGTACACTCCACAACCACTATTGTTATAATTTACTTTCACATAGACTTCTTTGTCAACAATCATTAATTCAACAGAGCCCAATTCATCTAACTAGTGCAGACTACCAAAATCAAATACTTTGAAACCTTACTTGTGTCAGTGATAGAGAAACTGTAATCCTGATTCCAATCATTGGAGATGGGCAACATTTAATCAGTTTCCCTTGCAATAAATTTGATTCAAGCAATATATTTCCCCAGTTATGCTGATGATAGTAACACTGAGGGACAAATCAACTGGGCAGTGGTAAAGAGTAACTTTCTGGGAGGCTGTGTATTTCATTTACATATTGCCACATAGTCTTTTTGTAGTAACTTGTTTATTCATGCATTTCTTTGCAGAGGAAAATATGGGCTTATGCTAAATAGCCATATAAATGCAGCAGAGATGACCACGTTTTTTGGGTGGTTTATTTATTTATTTATCCGTTTATTTATGGACAATCACTCCTGATACCTTGTGAGGTCTCACATAAAAAAATTGAAATCTCATGAAAGTTGTTTGTATGTGTGTATGTGTGTGTGTATGTGTGTACATACATTCATACCTACTTACCTACACAAACACATAAAGCACACTAGTTTAACTTTTGTTTTAGCATTGCATAGGCATTATTCAAAAGTTCAAGGTCACCACACTAGTTTGAGATTTATATAACTTTCTTTCCCATGTCAAACAGACTGTTTTTCCCCTTCTAACTAATATCTTCAGGTTACTACAATATGTTGTGCCCAGGATGTAGGCAAGCACCTTGACAACATCGGAATACTAGCAAACGTAATACTACTTAAACATATATATACACAAAAGTATTATCTGAAATTTATTTTACAAACTATTTTGAAATATGCCATCTTACCCAAAGAAGAGGATCCCAACTAGTGGGACCAAGGAAGGTGCATTTTCAATCCTGTCCTGTGGAACACTCTTTCTCTTGAAATCCAGCAGATTTTCACCCGCTTGATGTTCCAGAAAATTTGGAGGCACAGATTAAGCAATTGCACATTCCCAAAACATTGATGTTGCATCAAGGGAGACTGGTTGTGGTACCAGTCTCTTTGTTTCTACTTTTATGTATTTGTTTGTCTTTCTTGTATCTTTTGTGTGATGTTAGGTTTTGTATAACTGTTGTGAGCCACCTAGAGTTGTGTTACTAAGAGAAACAGCCATGCAAGTTTTTTTCAAAATAAAAACATGCATAATTGAAAAACTGAAGTTATTGACTTTAGCAGTAGGATTGGGGAAGATGCTTCTCTGAATTCCTAGAGAACTATGGCTGATCAGTGTATCAAATCACATTTTTACCATATCACATTTTTACCATTGCAACAACATATGAATGCAATTGTTCACCAACTTTGATGCAAAGTTTACTGACATTTTAAAACTTCTTCCTTCCTGCCATTTTATGACCGTGTAGTAAAACAAATACAAGAATGAGCTTCCTGATTACAATAACTATTTTTTTAAAATTTACATATATAAATATACATAAATAACTTGCCAAAATTAATTAGTTCTCTTCAAACTCTAAATATATTATTCTATTCTTCCCTACAATCTGTCTTGGTTTAATTATTCTTGCATCAGTTGTCATTATGGAAGGTAGTCTGAACTAAAAAGGGGATAATGGGAAGTGTCTTGCTGATTTAATTTGATTAATTAAGGTTGTGCTTTTGCCTAGGTGTCTCTGAAAAAAATGGAGGAGATTTGCATTTGCATGTTGTCAGTTTTGAGACAATTATGAGGAGATTTGTGGTGGGGCAATCTACACTTGACATTCAGAAAGGTCTGAAATAAGATTTGAACTAGTTGGAATGTTTACAAAGTTCCAAATTTGGGATAACTCGGTTTTTAAATATAACTATTATTTCTGTGCCTTGTTTCTTCAAACACAATATCAAAGTCAAAGCACCTGCAGAGAGAGAGAATTTCTAAAATATAGTGCATGTTTGAGCAAGGACTAGATAAAGCTTAACTCAAATTTAAGTGCCAAGTTGCAAGAGTGGAGAGACAAAGAGCAAATGTGTTAAGAGACAAGGAGCAAATGTGTTAAGGGTGTAATTGTTCTAGTACAGATCCATGTAGTTACAGTCAACAAGACCAATTAGCCATTCACCAGTCATGTATTTCCATAGACCTGTTTGGGGTAGTTCCCAGGATACCAGCAAATCAGGACAAAGTTTTTATTTTTCCTTCTCCTGCCATATGTTGGCTCTTTGTAGCTGCTTTGAATGAACTGCTGGTGAGCAAGATTAGCGTGTGTGATAGCACAAAACAGCTGCCATAGTAAGTAGTCATAAAATACTTATGAGAAGACAAGCAGATGCTGCTGTTCCCTTCAGCCTCTTTTAAATACTCCTGTGTTGTCTATCACTGAAGATTAACTTTGTTTTTATTTGGGGGATATTTCCAAACCAATCACTGAATTGTGTCTTCCTATCATTTTTTGTTTCCAAAGGATGCTTCTGGTGAGTGGGACAGGGAAATATTATTGTAATAAAGATGAATATGTGTTGGAGGTCAGCAATTAGCCAGCTTCCCTTTTGTTATTTATTTTCCACATTGATCTCTCCAGCTCACTACCTTTCTTTAACTCCAGCTCTTCAGTAGCACTTATCCAGTAGCTGATTCAACTACACGTCTGGGTGCAGTAGTAAGCCAAGTAATCTTGCTATAATTTACCTTCAGAATGTTCTATCTAGTTAAAAACCATTCAATTGTCAAGTATGAAACTTAGGAAACTATACCAATCAATCCATTACCTCAGTTAGTTCTCCTTTTCTAACTTAAATGTAGAATTGTATTTTGAAATAGTGTTAAGCAAAAGAAGAACATGTATAATAATATGAGGTAAATGGAGAAGCAAACCCATATATACCACTATTAGCATTCAGGGATGAATCTCTGAGCAATCCAAAATAGCCTCACTATGGCAGAGGTTACACTGACATATTAAGTGCAGCTTAGAAAGTTTCCTTCAGTTTTCCTTTAGAATGGAAAAACTGGGGTTTTGGTGAAGTCGTTAGATCAATCCTGTCTGAATATTAATATTATTACTGTATTTCCATAAGTGCAGCTAAAACTCCTTAACCTATCAGAAGGTTTTGATGGACCCAGAGAACAGCAGATTGCCAATAAATCATAACAATCTGATGCCAGTGAGAGCTCCTTGTTATGCACAGCAGAGCGGTATTAGCTGTTTCTGGTGTCAGCACAAGCAGGTTGACAGGCACTAGAAGTGCTGAAGGTCAATGGAAAATGGAATTGGATATCAGAATGCCAGAAAAGATAAAACCACAAGCAAGTGAGGTATATCAGAACTGAGAGGAGTTACAGTTCCTCTTATTAAATCTGCAGTATTGTTACTGCTCTGCATTTCAACAGCATCGTTTTTTATTCAAAGCTATGTCCATTGCTTTTTAGGGTCCGTGCACAGGGAGACAAAGCAGGCTGCACTTTACATTGAAGGACTGGTGATTATGTTTTATTTGGCATGCCCTGCAAACGGGAGCTTGGAGTTCCACAGCAGGAATAAAACAGAGATTCAAATATAGAGGGCAAAAGTGTCTTATTATAAGGTGTGCTAAACTATTTTTGGCTAATGTGGGAATATTATCATTATATGAACAACAACGTGAAATTGCAGTTGCCAGTTCTTTAGCTTGTGTTGGCTTTCATAAGTATTGAGTCTCCCCAAGTAGATATTGTAATGAATCAGTGAAGTATATGTGTGGATCCAAGCAGAGTGGCCTTTTGCATTGCAATTGATGGAAATTTTGTCAATATGCACATTTTTTTAAAGTGCTGTCTAAGACTTTATTGGTATGGCATGCAGGGTGCCAAAAATCACCTAGGCTGATTTATGTCATAATTTTTCAATTTTGATTTTCAGATCTTGATACTTTGTGATCTTCTTCAAATCTTTGTCTACTATTCTACTATTTCATGACATTGCCGCATCAATTATTTCGAATTTCTTCTTTTCAACCACAGTTAAATCTGGTGTTTTATTTCGCCGAGACTGCATCAATTTATATTTGGAAATCCCACAATATTTTAACCTGCTCATTCTTGATTACTTTTTCAATTCTTGAAGCCAGTACCAAATACTGGTATATACTGCTATGTACAATTGTTCTATGACAATCGTTCTAATGTCAACCTATCAGAGATAAGGCTGAATAGGGTTTTCTTAGCTATTACTGAAGGAGCAATACTATATATACACCCTGGTACTTCATATTTATCAGGGCTTTCCCTCCTGGAAGTTCTAGAAAAGGTACATGTTCAGCCTGGAATTTTGTTTGGTCATCTTTCCTGGTTTGGCATTTTGACTATGAAACAAACTGTGGTTTATAGTTCTTGTTCTTGTTCATTGGCTGCCTACAACTTTTGAGATAGGAAATACCAATAAAGGATGAAATTATGAATGACATTCTTGTACAGGTAGTCCTTTACTTAGCGCTAGAATTGAGCCCAGAATTATGTTGTAAGCCATGCTATTAATTAAGCAGATCACCATGTGACTGCATCTGATTTTATAACCATTTTGCAGTGGCTGAACACTACAACTGTTAAGCAAACACTGCAGTTATTAAGCTAATGTCACAGTTGCACCTAATGTGTATTTTCCCTGGAAACCAAAAGTAAACATCAGTTTCTGGCAAAAAAACATTACAAACCATGGTCCCATGACTCTGGGAAGCTGCAAACAGCCATGAATGCAAGCTAATTGCCAGGTGCTTAAATGCAATCATTACATGACTGGGGGTGGGAGTGTGTGTGTGGGGGGGGGAAAGCTGTTTTAAATTCAAAACTGGGTTGTAAGTAGCTCTGGGGAAGTTCCTGTAACTTCAAATGGACGCTAAGTCACCAGTCTTAAGTTGAGGACTACCTATATGTGCCAAGAAATTGAGTGGGATAGATAATTCTAACTTCGGAATAATGTTTACAAGTCTTAGAACATAGAATAACAGAGTTGGAAGGGACCTTGGCGGTCTTCTAGTCCAACCCTCTGCTCAAGGAGGAGACCCTATACCATTTCAGACAAATGACTGTCCAGTTTTTTCTTAAAAGCGTCTTCTGGCTTTCCTTGATATTTTTCAGACATTAAATTTGAACAGGCTTCTCAGACTGACTTAAGATAATGCTTTGTACAACATTTGGGGGCAGCTTTAACTGAGGACAACAACTGTGCAAAGAGTTGAATGCTGTAACGTTAAGGGAACAGGAAGGACACATACTGCACCAAGTACATTCCCCTCTGCTTTGTCAAATAGAGTCCTATGCTATATTACTAAACAATTCATAACTCTGCTGGGCTCGTCAGACTTCCAAGGTTGGACCTTTGTATCTGCCTGAGAATTATAAAAGCCCTGTGATATTCTCACTACATTTCACAAGAGATCTGATGTGTCTGAAATCTGACAGCTGTCAGGGTCTTATTGCACCAAGCAGGACAGATCATTAATAACTGCAGTTTTATTATTCAGCTTCCTTCCCTCTTGGCTCATATTGTCTTCCCTCTTTTTTATTGCACTACTCAAAAACATCAAGTATATAAACAAATATGAATTCAAAGAAAATACATTAAAATATGCCCATAGATTATTTCATCAATTGGTATAGCAGTAATCTCACAAGCTGTCCTTGGTCACATGTCCTTATAGACCCTTTATGTTTACAGAGCTGAACAATTTTCATGCTGGTCCCTGTCGGTGATGAGCCGATTGGGGAATTGGGGTCACAGCAGTTATTTTCAGTGATTTTATTGTAACCATCCATGGATGAAAACTCCTGGAGCTTTGCAAATATTTATAAAGGTCCTGTAAGTGAAGAGGAAATGTGTATTAAATCTACAGATTAAGCTCTGCTCCTCTGGTGGAAAGGCAGCCTATGCCTTCTAAATCACTAAAATCAAAGACTGTAATTTTAGTGGACAATTAAAATCGAATAGTCCAGAATTGGAATATGTAGAGAAAAGGAATTGTGGTTCTCAATGGCTGCAATAAAGATCATGGGAATTTCATTCACTATTGCTATAAGGAAATTGCTTTCCATTTTCCTTTCCTTTAATACATTTTCTTATGCTCTATTAGACACAAAGAAAGACTCATGTGTCTTTTATTTTCAGGCAGAAATCACACAATTATGAGCAAATGTGCTTTTTTAGATGTCGCACCGCATTGTTGCTAAATACACAGCTCAGATCACACTGTTTCCAATGCAGTGCAATGTACTTGGGTTAATAAGAGATTGTTCAGATTTATTTAGTGGATTCCATCAAGTGTGTCAGACTTGTTTCAAGATGCACATGTACCATCAATTTTTGGTATTATCATTTTGAACACCATAAACATTCATTTATCTCATTCTGCTCACTAAGGATCCATTTGAAAAGGGTACATATTTTATAACCTGTTACTCTATAGCTCTATGCTTTATTCACCTGCCTTGGATGGCTTTCTCTTATATTCAGATCCCATATTGTTTTGGGTACCAAATGTAAATGAAGCTGCACTTATTTTAAAAGGGAACTACGAAGAGAGAAATTATTTAGTACAGTACAGACAGACAGACAAGCTTTGCTGCAGATAAAAGGCTAAACATTGTCCATTATTTCTGAATTACTTTAAATAATTTACAAAACTTATTGGGCAGAAACAAAACCATTTGACTAAGGACATCAGGGGATTGTAATATCAAGACCAACATGTGGTTAATATTTATTTGTAAATCATAAATTAGGATTTTGTGTTGCATGATACTGCAATATTACATATAGTAAATATAAATATAGTTGCTTGTCAGACAATCCTGAGATTTTTACAATATTCAACCTTTGTGATGGAATGTGTATCTGGAGAGGCAGTTGTGTGTGTGGAGTTTTGGCAACATAGAACTTTTTCAGAGAGTGGCATAGATTAAGCAATTGTACATTCCCAAGCTAGATGGGTTTAGAGGAAGAGGTTCAGGGCAGCTATGCCCTAGAATCTCTCAGGATATAACAAGTAGCTTTAGTTTGGCAAAATTCTGTCCATTAGGTGTAAGCAAATAAAGGATTGAATTCAACTAGATTTTGCTGTGCCATCTCTGGGTTTGGGCCTGATATCCTTTCATATTGACTCTGAAACAACTTTGAAGACAGCCCCTGAACAAACACAAAGTAGATTTTAAAAAACTGCCAAGAATCAGTTTTAGTATTCATCAAGCAGAATAATTAAGAGATGGTCATTAGCATATTTTTGAGAGTCTCACTTTGCAGTTGGGATCAAATATAGTGTGAAAAGAATTTATTAGTCCTCAAAATGGTTTTGTAGTAGTCCACAGGTCTTCCTCAGGGCTTGGTCCCTTAAAGTTATGGGTATGTAAAAGTAGCCATATGGGTAACCTAGAAAAAAAAAGGAATTTCCATTAACTTATCCAAATAGAAGTACAATAAATAAAGTAGGAATTGAGAAGTTACTGTATGTTTTCTCAATATTACTCATTACCAATTCATCAATTTCTCCTTGCAATGGATCCCCTGTTGTCTTTATTTTATTTCTAATATATTTGGATAGTTTTTGATACCTTTCACAAGTCTCCACTCATTCTTAGTTTTTCTGACTGATTTCCTAGAGTTTCTGGAGATTATTTTTGTTATGCCCTACTCCCTCCATTTTCTGTACATGTTGCTTTTTTTTTCTTCCTAGCTTTTTTGGGCTCTTCCCGTTTTCTTTCTACTGGATATTATGAATTATTGAGTGTTCAGTATCTCATTTTGTAGAATTTCCCATCTTTCCTGAATACATTTTCCTTAAGGAACTGAAACCATTAAATCCAAACTACCTTTCTTTGAAATTCATTAACATCTGTTCTTCTAAAGTAGAATATGCTTGTCTGACTTTTCTCAGTTATTCTTCCTCAGCATATCACATATTTAATAATAACATAATTATTTTTCCCAACTGCCAGTCATCTTTGCTTCTTTAGCCAATTCCTCCTTCCTTGAAATCCTTGGGAGGATTGGGTCCAGGACAGCAGATCTTCTTGTTCATTCTTCCAACTTCTGCAAATGAAAATGTTAGTAGAAAAAGGACAACAATTTATTGAACTTCTGACTCTGGCAGAATTAGATTACCAGCAGATGCCAGGATAATTGAAATTCCCCAATATTACTAATACATTCCTCTT
This sequence comes from Oxyrhabdium leporinum, assembly GCA_032468155.1. NCBI lineage: Eukaryota > Metazoa > Chordata > Lepidosauria > Squamata > Cyclocoridae > Oxyrhabdium > Oxyrhabdium leporinum. The sequence goes on along the minus strand of JANHFL010006596.1, from coordinate 40,834 downwards.
TAAAAGACTGATCATGTGATACAAAAAATCCCCACCCATAGTTTCTTCATGCCCAAGTATTTCATAATAAACTCTCACATTGCTATGTGTAAAAATAGTCACCATTATTGCTTACCAAATTACAGAGTAGCACAATTTTCCTAAAAATATACTTGACAATGCAGATGAAAGCTGGATTTGGTGTCCTTTGTCACCTACTCAAAGGAAGATGGCTCCATATATTCTTTTTTCTGGATATGGAAAAAACTTTAGTTGAGCAAAAGAACATAAAACCAAGGAAGGAAAAAGAAAGCACGCAGCCCCCAAATTGCTTTTTAAAATGCCCAAGAAGTAAGAAGCCAAAGAAAACTGAAGACTTGTTCAGGAACACTCTGAAGTTACAAATATAATATGAATCAGGAGCAAGAATATGTGATGTACAAAATCTGATTGCAGAGTTACCTAGTTGAAATCAAGATTGTTCAACTTTGGCAACTTTAAGACTTGTGGACTTCAAGTACCAGAATTCTGCAGCTAGCTATGGCTGGTTGGGGAATTCTGGGAGTTGAAGTCCACAGTTCTTAAAATTGACATGGTTGGACACCACTGACTTAAATCCTTTTCCTGCCAAGTGTGCAGGAAGCTTTCTATGCTCTGCCAAGAAGGAGTGGCTGTTCATTCTTGCAAAGCACTTACTTTAACAGGGCACAGATTTCTCAAACTGGAATGGTCTTTCCTGCTTCTTGCTGCCTGTGTTGGCTAAAGAGGAATCAGTATTGGCTGAAGAGGGATATGAAAATATGCCAATGTTTGTTTCAGAGTCTGCGGGCACAGTGTCCTGTGGGACCTGATCTGCAGATCTTTTGGAGCCTGAGGCATGACACAAGCCCTGTTTTGCTTACCAACCTGACTTGGAGGACAGTGTAGGCATGCCAGGAAGAGACAATAGAGCAGTAACTTAGGGAAGGCAGTAGAAAATTCTGGCAGAGAATCCAGCTTTTGCAAAAAAAAACAACATCCATAAGTGCTGACTTTCAAATGACAAAGTTGAAACTGTTTCACACTTAATATGTGAATTCAGCAAAATCACGCAAACTGACTACAAAGGTAGACATGATCGAGTTGCTAAATTAATCCACCGGTCATTATGTAAAAAATACACTCTACCTGTATCTGAAAAGTCATGGGAACATAAAGTCGAAAAAGTTGTCGAACATGAGACGGTGAAGATCTTGTGGGACTTTTGAATACAGACAGATTGCTATTTGGAACACAACACACCAGATATTACGGTTGCCAAGGGCCGAAGTGTACAATTTATTGATATTGCTGTACCAGGAGACGCCAGAGTCGAAGAAAAAGAACTGGAAAAAATCATGAAATATCACGACCTGGTCATCGAAACTACACGGTTATGGATGAAACATGTAACAGTGATACCCATTGTCATCAGGGCACTTGATACCATGTCCAAGAATTTTACAAAACACATCAAGAAATTGCAGCTTCCTGCAATAACACTAGCGGAACTGCAAAAAACTGCGCTAATCGGAACATTATATATTTTAAAAAGATACTTGGTTGATATCTAGGATGCTGGCAGCAACCCATATCAACCATTAGCACTAGTCACTGGTATTTGTGATACATTTTAAATGTTCAGTTGACTGAGTTTCATGTTTAATAATAATAATAATAATAATAATAATAATAATAATAATAATAATAATAATAATAATAATAATAATTTTTAAAAAAAGAAACATGAAATCTAGAGGAGCTATTGCAGTATGGCAAAGTCTCTAGGGTTTTGTACATGTAGACCACCTCATCATGCATCAAACAGCAATAATAAAAAAGGTAAAATTTCTCTTGAGTTGAGTTTAGCTTCTGTGATTCCATAGATATTTCATCTCCATGTCTTGGCAACAATAGAGAAGTGATCTATCATTTCCTTCTTTCAGATTTATTTTAAACTTCTCAATCTATATACAGCCCTGGTTTTCTCTGTGGTCTCTAATCCCAGTACTAACTAGGTTCAATCGTGCTTAGCTTTCTAAGGTCAGCCAAGGATCTCTAGGTGCTGCCAAAAACTGTGACTATTTATCAACTTCTAATAATACACCTTTGCTGAGAAAAATGGAAGGAAAGAGGAGAAAAAGACAACCAGCAGCAAGATGGGTGGACTCAATTGCAGTGGTTTTGAAAGACCTGAAAGACCATGTCAAGGAGAAAAAGATGATCTGTCCCTAATAAGAGTTGGAACCAACTTGATGGCACATAATCAATCAAATACACATTCCTTGCACAAATCTATATGTTAAAGGCCAATGGAAAGAAAGAAAGAAAGAAAGAAAGAAAGTTATCTTCTGAAGAGTGTATTTCTGTTAGCGATGAAACAAGTTGCACATATCCCCCTTTCTGCCTATTGCTTTTCAACTCTCAACATTAATGATTTTTTTCTTGCACACAAAAGTAGCACCCAGAAAAAGTAGTCTGTAAGATAATCCTATTGTTAAATTCAAAAGATGATTAAATACAAATGAACACTGCTTTACTCAAAACAGACACTTCTATTTTCATCAGAGCTCTCTCTCTCTCTCTCTCTCTCTCTCTCTCTCTCTCTCTCTCTCTCTCTCTCTCTCACAAACACACACACACACACACACTCTCACTCCCCTTCCCCCCCTTCCAAATCCAGTGAAGTGATGTTTTATTTTCCTTTGCAATTAGAGCTATGTTACTGTGACAGAACAAGTTATCAGTCTAAGGTTTTTTTTCCATTTGTAAATGAATGGCATCACAGTGGACTGCTTTTTACTATTGTTTCTTTTCTCACTTTCATTTTCCACCCTGTTCTTCGAAGCCAACTGAACAAGGCATGTTTTATCTTTGTGAATTTCAGCCACATATTGTGCTTGAGGAAGATCTGAGCTGCTTGATCTCATTATATTCATCACTCTCCTTCCCCCTTCCCTTCCATTTCACTTTCTACTATTGTTACCCACATCCCATTTTCCAGATCATTTGTTGCTCTGTTAATCCCATTTTTAAACATTTCTCTTATATTCTTACTGAAAAACATTGTTGTCTCCCATTATGCAGCATTAAAAATAAATACAGTGATATTTAGATGAAGCTTTTCTAAGCGATCCCTCTGTTTTAATCATTTTCTCAAGTGTGTTGAAGAGTCTGGAAGTGAAATGCACTTTAATTACTGTTTACATTTTATTTAGCACTTACTCCAGCACTGTGGTGGCCTGTTTACCATTTATAGAGGATACCTCCTTAACTTTATATTTTCTGCTATGGTATATCTTGCCATTTAGGCAGATTGAAGCCAGATGAAAGTGATCCACCAGAAAAGTTGTGTTTTCCATAGGAAAATGTAACACATTCTCCTATGCAAGCATTATAATTCACATGGGGAAAGTACTTGAAGAAGGTCATGACCTGGAGGGCTCCAGGTGGCCCACAGTAGGGTCACCGTATCTGGCTATCTGGCTACACATGGTTCTATGTCTTCATGGCCATTTTTGTTTTGGCTGCTGAGAAGAATAGATTTCACCAGGTAACCAGAATTTTCCTCCTTCTTTTCCTGCTCTGGAAGGAATAGCCCTCTTGAAGTCACAATTCTTTCTGATCTCTACTATGAAAGCGAGACTGACAATGCTTGGGAGAACAAGAGCTGGGTGGAACCCTCCCCTCTTCACTTTTCTTTTGAAATTTAATCAGGTGCTAAGTCAAAGGGACAAAGAACATCTTTCCCGGTCATTTGTCTTTTCCCTTAATATTCAGTGCTCATATTGGGAACTTAAGCTTAAAAGAGAATTTCAGTAAGATGTTTCTTATCTCACTAGCTTTTTTATAGTAACAGCGGTGCTGTTGCCACTAAGGTGACCCCTGTCTTGGGATTTTTTAGAATGTATTCTATCTTAGGAGAAAACTGATATATTTTCCACTGAACTTTTCTATTCACAAATTTAGTAAAGGATTTTGAAAGACCATTTATGACCATCGGGCTCTCTACCTACAATCAAAGAATACTTGAGTAATAAGATTCCTGGTTGCTGCTGAATTTATGTGTAGCATCACCTCACCTACCTAATTCATAAAGGTATTCTGCACATATAGAATCAATAATATAATTTTCTTAATATATATTATAATTTTTGCGTCAGATTCCCTTGTGATTGAGAGTAAGATTTTCTCTACAGTAGCACAGAAGTCCTGATACTTTCTGGAACTTTGATCCAGAATGCATTCTCCTTTCAGATAGGTCAGTTAAAAATTATTTTTATTAGCATATACCTATGCAGTGTTTACTTTTCTTAATTGAAGGTCATGTTAATTGTCTTTTAATTAAATTAAGTTGATGACTTACCATATTTTTTGGAGTGTAAGACGCATTTCCCCCTCCCCTAAAGAGGGTGAAAATTTGGGTGCATCTTATACACCAAATGTGGCCCTACCTACCCACTGGCCCCACCCTTTGGCCATTTTCAGCCTCCACGTATTACATTGTTGGCCTCTATGCCTCGCGTTTTCAGACTCCGAATGCTCCATTTCAGACCTGTTCAAGGCTGCAGGGATTGCCACAGACCATTGCCGCCTCCGCACGTCATGTTTTTGACCTCCTCACACCCTGTTTTGGGCCTTTGCACAACACGTTTTTGGGCAGTTCCAGGTGGCGGGGATCAGTAGCGGCAGCAGTGGCGATCCTTGCTGCCTGGAACCATCCAAAAAAGCAATCCAAAGAGGCTAAAAATGGGGCATGCAGAGGCCAAAAACGTAATGTGTGGAAGCAGTGGTGGTCTATGGCGATCCCCACAGCCTTGAATGGCTCTGAAATGGAGCATTTGGAGGCTGAAAATGTAATACAAAGAGGCCAAAAACACGAGGCACGGAGGTGGCGATGGTCTGTGGCAATCCCTGCAGTCTGAAACAGCTGATTGGGGATATTCCGAGAGGCCAACCCACCCGCCAATCAGCTGCTCATGCTGAATCAGGCTGCAATAACATGCTGAAGCTGACCAGGCTGTTTGCTATTTACTGCAAGAACGCTAGCTAGATGAATACTGATGGATGCTGGTAGGCAGAGGCAGAATTTCTTTTACTTGTTTTCCTCCTCAAAAACTAAGGTGTGTTTTGTACTCTGGAGCATCTTATACTCCAAAAAATACAGTATTTCATAATTTAGAGTGAAGCTTTCCAGTGTGATTAAACAGAGTAAAGACTAAATTGGAGCAATCTAGAGCAGAACTTTTAGTCATAAAGCTCATTGGTTGACTTTCATTTAGGTCTTATTTCTTAGCTTAACTCATAGACCTGCAAACAGAAGTAGAATGGCTATGGCAAAAGAAATCAAAGATAATACCAAAGGTAACAGGTTAGTCTCAAAACTGCTAGAGCACTACTTGAATGTGTTGATATTAACAAAATTACCATCAATCAATTGCAAATGTTCAACTATCAGAAGTTAAACAGTGATATTGTTTCCTTAACCTGCTGGCATTGTTATTGACAGAATTCACGTAAATATAAAATCTGATGTTCCACTTTCAACCAAGATAGAATAATTCCAATCTGCTTAATCTCTAGGTTAGCAACCCTTTGGGTAACATAATACTTCAGGTCAATTTGCACACGCCTGCATTTCTCTTGTGCCATAAAAATTCTTTCTTGGTCATTGCCCATGATTAACAAAGGAGCAACCCATTTTGCTGGTGGTTACAACTAATCCTTTTGAAAACTGAACTGACACAATCTTTCACAAAGCCCAGACCAAATGGCACACTCCCCAGAGTGATATAAACCTTCATTTCTTTGGGTGTTTTGTAAGAGGTAAAAATTTATGAGCTTGTGTATATAGCAGACCTGACAAACTCCCCAGCTAGTCAAAATACAAACCCAGTCTAAGATTTGGCTGTCACACTCCAGACTAATGTACCTTTCCCTCCCCAACAAATCAAACAGTTCTGCTTCCTCCCTTAGGCAGTCTTTCTTTATAGCATCTATAGCAGTCTGCTGAGCCTAGTTTTCCGTTTGGTACAATGACCCAGTGGTATATTACTGTAAATTCCCCAAGCTTATTCACTTTGTCTTCTGAACAGTGAATGTTGGTGGAGGGGGAGAGGGTTCCTTTATTGTAACAATAAATTCTCCATGTGAAAGGACTATGTCCTCTGATGGGAATATTGTAGAACAGACTGAACTGGGGATAGCAAATGTATGCTATTGGAGCTGACCATCTGATACGGAACACATGATATATGTTAGTCTGACTGAACAATATAGGGAAGCAGATTATGAGCATGGTCATGCATAATTGAACTAGGAAGCATGACTCTGGTAAAGAAGGGAGATTTGGGGGGGGGGTAAGGGGTAGGTGACATAGTGGTGTGTGCCAGAGGAAATTCTCCATTCCTTTCCTCCCCTCCCCCTTACTGGTCAGGTTTTCCTACAGATCGCTTGTGTACAGTTCAAGGTCTTGAATAATGTAGCCCTAGCAAAATGGAAACAATTTGCTGCTAATGTTCCTTGAATATCATACAGGCAGTTTATTTCAAAAGAGTAGAAGATCTTTTATTTTAACTAGCTATTTACATGTCTTTCGGGTGACTTTGGGCAGTTTACAGATGGAAAACATAAAATGATATAAGAGAGATATAATTAAAAACAGAATTAAATCAAAGTGGGGAATAAAATAAGAACAGAAATAAAAAATCAAATTAAAAGAGTGGTCCTGAAACCATGGGGTTGTATGCCACTCTTTGATCCTCCTGCCAGTTGGCAGAATCAAAACTTCACACTCTTTAGAAGGCCAATCTCATCTCTTATATTCCATAGGACAGGGATAATGGCAGAAAAGGCTCTTGTCCTAATTGTTCAAAATTATCTAATGAACGTGGTCCTTTCCATGTTGTATAAACATTGGTAGAGAAGTACAGATAGAATAGCATGAACCAAAGGATCAGGTGGGATTTCTGTAGCTGTACCAGCCTCCTTGCTGTGTGGCAGCTTACCTATCTGGGTTACTGGACCGTACCACAGGGCTTGCAATAGAGTGCCACAGACGTATAGTCTGCTATCCCTGGGGATGGGGTTGGAGGTAGCCTAGGATTTCACAGAAACCATGACTTCCATGTGCCTGTCCCAGATTATCCAGGATCTGAATAGGAATGGTGGTCACACACCCGATTTGGTGTTCTTGTCGAAGCAGTGCCTATGTGACCTGGAATTGGTGGACTTGTCTTTAGTTTCCCTGTGATCATGGTCAAATCACAGTCTGGTGGCAATGAGTTTCTCAAGAGGGCAGGACCTATTAGATTGGTCCACCGCGATGACTACTGGACACAGATGGGTTCTAGAAGGAACTGCAGGTTATAACTGCAGGTCTGCTATGTAATCCAGGTGAGCTCTTAGTTACTATTTGGAATAGGAAAGTGACTGAGGCTCTGGATAGGATTGAGCCCATGCAACCTCTCCTCACCTTTAGACATTTCTGTCCTCTGTGGTATACAGAGGAATGGAAGGGAATGAAATGGATGAAGAGATATGTAGAGTGTCACTGGCAAAAGATAAGGGATGAATTTGATCTAACACCTGCCCCTGAAAAGCATGTGCAAGCTCCAATTGATGCAAAATACAATGGCCTGCATGGTTTTGTGCAGACCTCAGTGCGCACATGTATCACCTTTCCTGTGGGAGCAGCATTGGTTGCCAATTTGCCTCTAGGTGCAATTCAAGGTGCTGGTTGTGACCTTTAAAATCCGTCATGGCTTGGGACCAGGTTATCTGAGTGACTGTCTCTTGCCAGTCACATCTACCCAACCCACTAGAGCAGGGAGGCAAGGAATGTTGCAGGTTCCGTCCACTAAGGAGATACATCTGGTGAGACCCAGAAGAAGGGCCTTCTCCATGGTGGTTCCCTCTCTCTGGAAAATAATTCCTCCAGAATTTAGACTGGTCCCCCACTCTAACATTGTTTCAGAAGGCCCTGAAGATGTAGTTCTGCCAGTGGCCTGGGGAACCCAGAGTGGGATGGAGCCCATTAAATGGCTGGTATGAATGTGTGTTGTTTCTGGGGTGGGGGTTATTTTTTCTTCTTTTTCTTTTTATTTCTTTTATATTGTGCTGTTATCTACTGTGAGCTGCCTTGTGTCACCATGTGCAAGTAGGCAGCAATATACATTTTCTAAATAAATAAAACCAACTTTAACGAGAAAATCTTGCATTCATTTTTTTGGCTGTAGAAACTATAAAAGCATTTGTATCCTAAGGAACTGATTGTATGAAGGACTAACCCCATTCCTTCTGTGATGTCGATTTCAACCACATCTCCTTCCCATGCTTCATGTATACTTTAATCTGAAAGCAAGGGGGGGGGGGAAGGTGTTTAAATCCAAATAAGTGGGATTGACGATAAATACCAAAGGGAGAGTACTTTAAAGAAATTAAAAAAGAAATTAGAGAAACAAAAAGATTTTTATAGGAGAGTGAGGGGGGCAAGAGTAGATAGTTGGCAAGCTAGTCAATGGGAAAAGATAGAGAAGAGAGAAAAGCTTAAAATGGGCAACCAAGCAGATAGAAATAAATATCCAAGAGAAGAATATGGAAGACAAGCTAAGAAATGAATAATTAAAACTTTAAGGCGGTTAAGAGATGATGGTTTAAAAAGAGAATAGGTTTAAGGCAGCAGGGACACAATTTAAAAAAAGAGAAATAGAGAGATGGTATTTGAAGGGGAGTAGATGATGTAGAAAAACTAAAATTTGAATGATGGTATAATCAAATTATAAATTTAATATGAAGAAATGCATATTTGTTTAATGTAATAGAGAGGATTGACAGTAGCTAATTGGTATTAAAATATGTGTTGAATATGGTGACTGATATAAAAATAACTTTATAATTTGAATTGATAATACTAGGTAAATGTAATAAAGATGATTAATAATAGCCAATTTGTTTGAAAAGGTACGACACCTGGTGATTGAAATAAAAATAATGTTATAGTTGAATAAAGAAAGAAGATTTTGATATCATAAATGTAATAGAGAGGATTAATAGTGTTCTACTTATACTAAAGATTTAAAATAGAGTGATTGGCATAAAAATGACACATGGAAGTATTGTATAATTTGAGTTTTGGTGGAACTAAATAATGATGAATGCTAACTTGTTATGACGATATGTAATAACGTTAGAATTATATAATTTGGTTAAATGATATAAATATGATGAATATCAATTTATTTGTATTGAAGGTATGATACCCAGATACCACACTGTTCACACAATGATATGTTTGTATAAAGATTTAAAAATAAAAAACTTTACAAAAAAAAAAAGAACATGGGTAAGAGCTGCTACTAAGACCTACCTTGTGGTGATTTGTGCAGCGAAGTGTAAATACTTCTCCACACTAATTGTGTCTGCAGATAATCGCCCAGCAACTCTCTTTAAGGTGAGCCGCCTCCTCCTGGGAAAAAAGGAGATTGAGTTCCATCTGAAGGGGCGCACTGAGGAATTTGCGGATTTTCTGGAAGACAAAATCCCTTGACTTTGTTCCCAGTTAGATGCCGGTGTGGTTGCTGGTCCGGTGGAAGCCCCTGAGGCAGGTTCTTGTCCTGTTATCTGGGAACGGTTTGACCCTGTTGCTCCCGAGGAAGTAGACAGGATCGTAGGGAGTATGCACGCAAGCACCTGTGTTTTAGACCCATGTCCCTCCTGGCTTGTGAAAGCTTCCCAGGAGGTCACAGGTGGGTGGACTTAATGCTTCTCTATGGGAGGGAATGGTGCCCCAGCACCTTAAGGAAGCTGTGGTCCACCCTCTTCTTAAGAAGCCATCACTGGACTCCACCTGGTTGGATAATTTCTGACCTGTCTCCAATCTTCCCTCTTTGGGGAAGGTTGTTGAAAAGGTGGTTGAGCGACATCTCCAGAGGTTTCTGGATGAAATGGATTATACCCCTACCAGTCAGGCCTGGATATGGGACAGAAACAGCATTGGTCGCACTTTTGGATGATCTCTGGCAGGAGCGGGATGGAGGTAGTTCATCCATCCTTGCTCTACTTGACCTCTTGGCAGCTTTTGATACCATCGACCATGGGATTCTCCTGGGGTGGTTTCAGGGGATAGGAGTGGGAGGCCTTGTGCTGTCCTGGTTCACTTCCTTCCTCTGTGGGTGCTCTCAGTCAGTATTGATAGGACGGGAGAGATCCAGCCCTTACCAACTGCTTTATAGGGTTCCGCAGGGCTTGGTACTCTCTCTGCTCCTGTTCAACATTTATATGAGGCCGCTGGGTGAGATCATCCATCACCATGGACTGAGGTACCACCAATATGCTGATGATACGCAGTGGTATGTCTCAGCCCATGGTGAGTTAAGTGTTGCTGTGTCCTCCCTCTTGCAGTGCCTGGAGGCTGTTAGGGGCTGGATAGGGAGCAACGAGTTGAAACTAAATCCTGGCAAGACCAAGTGGCTCTGGGTTTGGGGTTCGTTGGCTCAGCGAGAATTGCCACCTTTGGTCTTGGATGGGGTGGCTCTACCCCAAACTTTTCCTGGACTCACGACTCCTGCTCAAAGAGCAGGTGGAGGTCGTGGCCAGGAGGGCATTTGCGTAACTGTGGGTTGTGCACCAGTTATGCCCTTTCCTGGATCAACAGTCCCTACTCACAGTCACTCATGCCCTAGTCACTTCCCATCTTGACTATTGCAATGTGCTTTCTATGGGGCTGCCCTTGAAGAGCATCCGGAAGCTCCAGTTGGTGCAAAATGCAGCCCACATGGTTTTGTGCAGACCCCGGTGTGCACATGTATCACCTCTCCTGTGGGAGCTGCATTGGTTGCTGATTTGCTTCCGGGTGCAATTCAAGGTGCTGGTTGTCACTTTTAAAACCCTTCATGGCTTGGGACCAGGTTATCTGAGGGGCTGTCTCTTGCCGGTCACATCTACCCAACCCATCAGAGCAGGGCGGCAGCAAATGTTGCAGGTCTCTTTCCCGAGGGAGATACATCTGGTGGGACCCAGAAGAAGGGCCTTCCCTGTGGTGGCTCCCTCTCTCTGGAACATCATTCCCCGAGAGATTAGAATGGCCCCCACTCTAATACTCTTCCGGAAGGCGCTGAAGACGTGGTTCTGCCAGCAGGCCTGGGGAACCCAGAGCAGGATGGAGCCCATTAAATGGCTCGTGTGACCTGCTATCATCGGGGCGGGGGTTGAGAGTTGGGGGGTCATTTTGTTATATTGTACTTTATTAATTTGCTTGATTCTTTTTGTTAGTTGTTTTAAATGTGGTTTTATATTCTGTAAGCTGCCTCGAATCGCCATGGGCAAATAGGCGGCAATATAAATTCAATAAATAAATAAATAAATAAATGTGGCAAAAAAGTCATAATACGGGGCAAAATTGACTCAACAAATTTCTCACTTAGCAACATAAATTTTGGGCTCAATTGTGGTCATAAGTTGAGGACTACCTATATTCTGTTCCAGACCCTCCCATGCAACCATGTAAAAAGAACAACATACAAGTAGAAGTTGTTAGAATTGCATCTTTAAAATGTTGTTCATAGACGTAGGTTGGATTTATGTACAGGCAGCAGAGTTGCAAGCACACCAACAATTTCTCACTGGAATCTCAGGAAACATGAGAATTAACATATTGGTCTCATGTTCAAATAGGTATTTTCAAAATACAACATGGTTATGATGTAGCTTATACTGTAGGAAAAACATTGCACTGTAAAATTCATAAACATATACTTCTGAATTTCTAATGCATACATTTCGCAAAGATGGCGTAAGCACTATATTTGTAAAATAGCTGCTCTTTTGGAAACAAGAAGTAGGCTGTCAAGTACATTTTTCATTAGTTGTGATTAGGCATCTGAGGATATCTTTGGACCATTAGCTCTTTGGATGGCTTTCTATCTGTGGGATATGCATTAATTATACAACCAAAAAACATTTCACTTTTGATAGTTCTAAGTAGCTTTACCCATACCAAGCAATTCATTGTGCAACTTATGGTGTTATTGTAATTTGTAAATAGGATCTGAGACCACAATCACAAAGCAGGAACTTCACTCAGTTTCCAATAGGAGCAATGGGTGTAAATGTATGTCACATACTACCTGCCATTCTATTTCTTTGAACATCAGCAAAGCAGGTGATTTATTATAGTTATTTAGGCAGTTACCAGCACCTTCACAGATGACAGGAATTATGTAAAAATGCTACATGTCTGCAGCCCAATGAAAGAAGATTAAAAGAAGGCAAAAAATATACATAATCTTACGTTAAAATTTAAAACATCATATGCTTGTTGTTTTCCTTTGACTCTGTACCATAAAGACATTTAATAATGGGATGCAGAGAAATTATAGAACATAGTATAGAAATTAACTCATTTTACTGAAATGTAAAATACCTCTATTTTATACAATATCATTAAATTATTACATTTCTGGTGTCCCAATACAATTAGAAATGTCTCAAAATATGGAGCAAAGAAAATTGTAAATCTGAAAGAGATATACATTAGTACAAGTGCAGCCTGACTATATGAATGTTAATTGGATATAGATTAATCCATGTTGCCATGATGGCAAATATGCAACTTGCAAACTCAGAGGAAGTGTGCTGTAGTATTCTAAACAACAAAAAAAGCAACATTTGGTCTTATCAAGCTAAGTATTTATTTCAGGAAGTAATCAATAACTTTATGTCTTTTTAGCAGAATCCCTCAAACTTGGAAAAGCTTTTTTGTCCTATTTAATGTCAGCTCTAACAAACATGCAGTAATGTCTGTGTGTCCTTTTCCATGACTGATAATTATTTGTCCATAGTATGGGGAAAAAATCCAAAAGAAGATAGTCTTTCTCGTTAATTTGCTTGTCATTTATCTTGAGATTACAGAAGCCCATTGGATTGATTTATATTGGATTTCATTAGCAGGGAATAGCAAAGACAATTCTGGTGCAAATATTTTGTTCATCTCAAGTCCAAGCAGGATGCTCAAATGCAGTTATGTCATTTAAATAAAAATACAGTTAGTGAATGTAAACTTAGGGAAATTAGAAAAAGATGCAAAGCAGAATAGCAGTTGTTAAACTATCTATACATTGCTTTGTACTATCTGAATACTAAAACATTCCCATATGCAAGAGAATGTTATTGATAATTTTACTTATTCACTTTGAAATTATGCATATTTACTTGGGAGATCACCCTCATTAAGTTTCCCAAAATGTACTGCTGAGTGTAAGACTGCAGATTAGACATTTTTCCTTGGGAATAAACCCAATATGGACATCCTTGAAATTGCTTGGAATTTTTTTTCCACAAAACTCAGTAGCTTAAGTTACGAGTTACTGCTTGTTCACTGCATGTTAATCATTCCACATTTTCTTCTCTGTATAATATTATTAATTTGAGCTTTCATAAATACATGATACATCCTATTTACAATCTAGATACTACTCTCCTGTTTTGTCTATTTGTAACCTACAATTGACCAAAATGTTGTATCATAGAGCAACCAGTTTTGAAGCAACTGTTTTTGAAGCTACTTACTTCAAATTTTGTAATTAGAACAATGTGCAGAAAATCCATTACTCCCATGGAATTGAAATTTTAAGGATCTTCAGTTGTATTCATCAACTTGTGATTGTTGCAGTGCTGCCGTGGTCAGCTGAGGTAATGTGACTGTGATTTCTGACACTTCCTGCTGGCTTCCCACAAGCAAAGTCAATCAGGAAGCCAGTAGGAAGCCAGAAGTTGCTTTTGCTCTCACTGCTTTTTTCCCCATCCCTGGTCATTCTGTTTCTTTGTTTAGCTAAGGAAATATCTCTGAAAAGAGGACTCAATAGGCCATGTGTCATCTAACAGCCAATAAATGGTAGGGCATGTGGAATCATTAACCAGCCATCCACAGCATAAATGGAATGATGATAGTAGGAAGAGTAGTAGAAGGTCCCAGACCCAAATAAAGTATAGAAATCAGTCCCAGCAGTGCCGAAACAAGTACACTTCTCTGGTCTCGAATGATTGTCTTCACGGTTTCACAGAACTGCAAAGATAGTAGAAGACTTTAGAATAAAAAATTAAACATGTTCCTTTCCTTGCATGGGAGGAAACTTTTGATATTTTGTTTCATGATTTGTTTAGTATGACTTCCATGCAAGTATTTGAATGTGCAGGTTGAAGTCCTGCATAAACCTGTAGAATTTACACATTGAAACAATGCATGCACTGTAAGCTTTTCCTATCAGTTTTAGCCAACATAAGTAACAATAAGGGATTATATGAACTGTAATCTAAAAAAAAAAATTGCCTTCGAAATGGGATGATAGAGACTTTTCTTTTAGCTTTCTTGTGAGTTTTAGCTCATTTTTGCCAACTCTAATCTACTGTATGTCTGCATTGGTTAGTATCTTCCTTTCCAGCAGTTATATTTTCAGGTGTCTAGAACTTTGATAGTTTCAAATTCACATCGGGGGCCATGGCATCATATTAATGTTTAACTTGGGTCTTGCTTCCACTACGTGAAGATTGGAAGGGCATTTTGGCTCTCAAGACTGAGTGGCAGCATATGTTTCCTTGTCTGCTTATTTTCTGAAACAGGATATGGATTTAGTTTTTAATATGAAAAGATGAAGGAGAACTTCTCTTGTATTTTCTTCCTCCTTAGGGACAATAGATAATAATTTCTTGTTTCTTCACCCAAAGTTCTGGTCTTTTGAATGCAGGGCAGAAGAGATGTTGCCTTCCTAGAGGGTTGCCATCTCAACTGCCAGTACTGCTCATCTTAGTTCTGGGATTCTGACTTCCCAAATCAGCCTAGCTTTCCAGTTAATTGGATTATATTCCTGGCATTGTATTCTCATTTGTTTGTATGATCTATACTTACCTGTGGGCTTTTGCTAGTTTACCAGTGAGAAAACACTGGGTGGTGTTTTCCCACACCTCCTTCCTTTTTAATTCAAAAATGTAACCAATGTAAAAGCAACTATTTCTTCTAAAAGGTAGAGCATAAGACTGAACAGTGGTGTTTCATTGGGACAAGAAAAAGTCTTCAGTCCTGCCTTTTAGTTATATACTGTTATCCATTTCCAGTCACATCAT
>JANHFL010006596.1:0-25620 GCA_032468155.1 Oxyrhabdium leporinum | reverse complement strand
CTACTTATACTAAAGATTTAAAATAGAGTGATTGGCATAAAAATGACATATGGAAGTATTGTATAATTTGAGTTTTGCTAGAACTAAATAATGATGCTAACTTGTTATGAAGATATGTAATAGTGTTAGAATTATATAATTGGTTAAATTATATAAATATGATGAATATCAATGTATTTGTATTGAAGGTATGATACCCAGATATCACACTGTTCACACAATGATATGCTTGTATAAAGATTTAAAAAGTTAAAAAAACTTTAGAAAAAAAATCTGAAAGCAACCACTTCTGTTCATATTTAAATTTCATAAACATGGGCAGAAACCCCGACTGATCTCATATTTATATAAAGCAGCACAGATATGATAATGTAGTAGGAATTATTTCACTGGCATCAGTAAGAAGATAAAACTAGTTGCTCAAATCTGTACTGGCCCTTTCATCTGTCCAATTTCATAGAAGTGTTTCACATCATCCTTCATTATACAACTACCTAATGGGGTTGCAAAAAACTTAAATAAAATAAAATAATGACATCAGCATAATTTTTTATGCTAGATAAAAACAGCATGAAAAAAAAATCCAAGCATTGTGCAGTTGATTACTATTGAGATCTTTTGTTTGTTTCTTAATTTGCTACCTATATCATTACAAAGTGCTAAGCCATAAAGAAATAATTACTTCTAAAAATATAAGAATAAGAAATGCCGAAGTATCAAAAAATATACACTAATCTTGAAACCACAAAGCTGGGAATGCTGCTGTTTTAGATAGACTAATGGTTACAGTTGATACAGATCTCAGTTCTGTTCCTGAATATCAATGGAGATTTTGGAAAGATTTAATTTTTATTTTCTTTGAAAAGCTAGTTATATAAAAGATGATTCCTAAGTGAAAAGGATGCTGTCTCAATAAATATGGTGCTGAATAGAAACACAGGAAAAAGAGTCAGTCCCAGAATGTTGATAGAATATTTATTTAGAAGCTGAATGGGTTTCAACCAGAATACAATGTTAGTTAGAGGTTATAAACATATCTGAAACTATTCATTCCAATATTCTGAACAGCAGGGAGAGCTTATATGTGTACAGAACACTAGATTTTTCCTCCAACACGCATTTTTCTTCTTAGGTAATTTGGTAACAGTCTAGAATGCATTGTACAGTCAGCACAATTTATTATTTTACTTAAGATGTTGAAATCCTGCCTGTATTTTCCAGAATTGTAGGTGACTCACAAGTATAAAAAGTATAAAGTAATAAAAGAGAAGCAAAAAACATGACATAGCAAAAACCAAAATCAAAGGAAACACCCTTTATCAGGTACATAAAGTTACAGGAGAAACAATCCAGCAACCTACAAATATGTGCTCAAATGAGAATGATGTATATGAACAGGTCATTCTCAATTGCACTTTCACAGTATCTTATAGGATGGAAAGATGATGAGGGTTAAAGTATAGCTTTATTGTTTTCTTATGACTTCAAGTGGTTTGTGTGTCTGTGTGTTTGAGGGTGTTTAGGGCCACATATGAAAAAAAAACCCTATCCTTTTTCCTTTAGGTAGGATAGAAATACTTCTTAAAAATAGTACAAATCAAAGTTCCTCATCTTTTCTCATTGCATCTGAAACATAATTGCTGAAAACAAATAGAAATGGAAGTTTTCCTAAGTTATGCTAATATCAGTATTTTTGTCTTAGTGCCTTATCAACCTTGTTTGAGCTTGGAAAGTCAGCAGAATCAGTCCTGGAATAGTTGGATGACAAACTTCCAGGGAATCCCAGAAGAAGATAATGGCAAGCTAGTGTTGAACTCTTTCCTAAGAAACTTCATGAAGTCATCAGAAGTCAAGTTCAGTTTGAAAGAGGTTTGATTTTTTAAAATTTCTTAATTGGGCATTTATAAATTAAATACATCCATGTATTTAATTTATTATCTTTTAGTAGATGAGGGGAGTTTATTACCATAAGTAACATGGATTTTTTTCACTGGTGTTTATACAAGCAAGAAGAAAAAAACAGAAAAAGAAGTTTTAAATTTTTGTTTTATAATTGATTAAGAATGGACATTTGATAATTTGAAAAGGGAGCAAGGTTATTCAGCTGACATGCCATAGTTCTGGTGGGAGATGCTACCCATGGAGAGGGAGCTTGGATGATGAATAGAGTGAAGGGGCAGTTTCCCAGGAAGGAGGAAACACATCACAAAGAGGAGGGTGTGACAAGAACATGAGAGAGAATTGTCAGAGAAAAGTTAGGGGTATAGTAAGGGTAAGATATGGTTCTGTAGTATTCAATAGTAGGGGTAAGATATTTTTTTGAAGTTCATAATTACTTTGGATTCTTTTGTCTGCTTGCATGAAGGGCTGTTGCTTGAAAATAGCCCATTGTTTTTCACCGTAACCCAATTGGCAAAGTGGTGTTGAATGTCATGTGATTTTTCTCTTATTTGGTTGTGGTTCTGATAAAAGTACTTCAGCAAAATGTAGAAGTTTCCCAAACCAGCAATGAAAAAAGGATGCAAGTCTCACATGATCATTCATAGACAAATCTAGGCATTACATTTGGGGAAGGAGAAGCAGGAAGACTCAAGATTATTCAAGTAGGGTGACAGACAGAAGAGCAGGAGTTCATAGATAACAGAATATCAGAGTTGGAAGGGACCTTGTAAGTCATCTAGTCCAACCCCATGCTCAAGCAGGAGACCCTACACCATTTCTGAGTAGAACAGTAATAGAGAAAATATGTGAGAAATCTATTGGACAAAGGTTTTTAGTACCTTATATCAGAACCAGCCCTTCTCACTTTAATTCCTTTAGTCCCACCTGGAATTCTCAGGGATATATTAGTATTTCTTGACCATATATATGTCTTGGGATTTTCACCTACTAATAATTTAACAAAACATTTTTATAATAAATCCAGATATTAATAAGTAATATCTATATTACACAAGTAAACTATGATATAAAGTTATATGATAGTTTATCTCGGATTTCGGTGGGGTTTTTTGAGAAATACTTCAATAGAATTCTCATTGATGAAGACCGACTTTGGTTCTGTCTTTATTTGGATTAATGAAGTAACTTTCTGTTAGTTTATGTGGTGTGGTTTTTTTTAACGTTTTATGATAGAGCTTTTGCTCAATTCTGTCTTTTCCAATGCATCTGTGCTCATTTTAAGAACTACATCACTTTTGAACTGGCTTTCCAAATACAACTATTCCATGTGCCTATGTAAAAGCTGCTCACAAGTCATAAACTGTCATTCCATCATTTAACATATTCACAATTCTATTAGGATGAAGTTTTTTTAACCTTCTGCAAACGTAAATTTAACAGTATAAAGTAATTTGTACAAGTTGATTTTTTTATAAAAATGCCTTTAAGAATTGCAGGAAGATATTCATATCATTAAATGAATAACCTGTCAAGTAATACATAGCACTTAATGACCTTATTTTATGTCCTTTAATATATTTTGTTCCCACAGCATTGTTTACTGCATTAAATAAAATTTTATGATCCATGCTTGAGATTAAAAAAAAATAGAAAACAGAGCAATGAAATTAATTTATATTTATCTATAACACAGTTAAATGAAAACGGATGGACATTTTGTTGGGTCATAAAACATATTAGTCAGAAGTAATCACAGAACAGCTGAGTCGGTTCTAGTCAACAACTGCTGAAGAAAATCTCAGAGGGACCAGGGAGCTTGAGAGCAGCATTTCTTTGTCTTTCAGGTTGCTATCAAGGAAAGCAGCCAAACATGCTGTATGTAAGCAGTTTTAAAATTAACCAGTCAAAATATCAAAGATATTCAAATGTATATGTACGATATGTGAAAGAATTTCTCTGCTTCATCAATATACCCATTAAGAGAATATTTAAATACTGTATGCTGTCAGGATAAATTCATGCTTCTTCAAAATATGCGTCTAACATTTAACCCTCCACTTCCCAAAATTTAATATGTGAAGAAGACACATTTCAAAAGATGTGTGTTATTCTGCTTTGTGCTTTTCAGTTTCCATATCTAAAAAATAAATAAAAAATCTTTCAGAATCTCTTTGATAGGAAGGAAACTCATATTGATTTCCTTAAATATTAGAAGAAACCATAGATGAAATCAGTTGACATAGATATGGTCATAGGAAGTATTCTATTTTTTTACTCCCTGAGTAAGTCAAACACTTTTAAAACAGAAGTCTCCACTTATATAAAGTAAGGCATGACCCTTTTTTTTTAAATGAACAACTTATTTTGGACTATTTCATACTCCTTAAATTTCTAAACACGATCGTCAAATTTCTCTTGTAGGAATGGTTGCTTGTAACTTTTTAATTAGGGTATAATATTTTTGCTTTGTTTTGTTTTGAAAGGATTTTAAGTTATTCTTTTGCCTCAGCACAACTCTTGGGATAACTTCAGCTCCATAGTGACTAGCCAGCCCTGTCTCTATAATTGGTTTTCTGTCAGTATCTAAAAATAACAGTATTATATACTTGCAAGCTTTAATTCAGCCTCTCATTTTTATTGTTACTCTTTTATCTCCTTCACATTCTCTCTCTCTTTCACACATGCACGTTTTGATCAAGAATAGGTTACAGATACTGCATCTCATTCTGTAGCCTGTTTTCTGCCTATAATTTCTCCAAGCCCTAAGCAAGATATTTGTAATATTGTGTAATGACAGGATTAAGAGGCAAAAAATGCCGAAAGCATTGCTTTTGACTAATGATTTATTAGGCATTCCTTCCTGTGAAAACTCACTGTGAAGCCATAAATTTTCAGGCATATTTTTACTGATGTGACCTAATTAGAGAGAAAATTAAATGTGTATTAAAATGTATATATGGTCTTTCATTTGAAAAAAAGTACTTCCTGCTCTGTTTATATCTTCCTGAGAGGTTTTTTTTCTTTTCCAAAACGTTGTGGCTGATGATGCATTGTGTATTTAAACTCCAAATTTTATCTTTCAGTTGTGCAAATGCAGTCTCCCGACATTTACTTAGGTAACTTAGATGTCCCTTTCAAGTACAAAGAAAAAAGTAGGTTTAGCTTTTACAGGCGTTATCATTAAATTCTTTGAAGTGGGATCAGTGAGAACATACATGGCTGTGAATAAGAATAGGCCTTTGGGCTGCCACAATAACACCTTCTCCTTTATCTTCCACAGGGGTGTACTATAGGGCCTGTCATATCTTTTTCATTCTTCATAAATCTGATGGGGATAGCTACTTCTTTCGAAATATTTAAAGGCTCTTCTGTGTAACATTTACCTTGGAAAAAGGAATGATAATATGGAGGCCTGCAGTTCTAGATAACTATAATTTCATCCCTCTAGTATGGTCTTTTTATTTTTGTATTTATTTTTCACATTTCTGAACTGCCCATCTCCTTCAAAGATCTGTCTGTCTGTCTGTCTAATCTATCCTCTAACTTGCATTGGTCCCTAGTAGTCCATTTTGGACATATGCTTCTGCATAGCTATTGGGTGGCACAGTTCATTTATAACAACTTGAGCAAGTTGATGCTTGCAGAGTGTCAAAATGGCTGAAAAAATCGGAACCTGGGGAATTATGCTAGGTACTGTATTGCAGAACGGCAATCAGTGTCTATCTGGATTCCAATGTATAATAATTTGGATCCAGAACATAGATCTGAGGAATACCTGGTGAAAATCTGGCCTGATAGGTTATCATCAAACATTGGCCTAAAAAGGGAACAGTTAAATAGTTTATTGAACAAAGATTGAAACCTGTTTCAAATCAGTAGTTATGATATCATCTGTCAGTCACAGCCTTCATTTGTTCCTAAAGTCATAATTACAACCTTCCCAGATATTTGGAGAAATGGCATTTTCCTCCCAAAACATATTGGTGGTGATCCATAGGCCATAATTTCCATTTAATTTCCATTATATTTTACACATAGAAAATCTATATGGGGTAATAGAGGAGGATTTATAACATCAGAGGAATTTGCATTAAAATTTCTCAGGAAATTTAGGTTAACAGTATTTTAACGTAGGTGATATACAAAAATTCCATAGGAAGAAAATGTGAACAAAAATTAATATGACTATTCCATATATATTACGTATTTATACCATAAAAGATAAATAGATAAACAATTTAGACTTCCCTAGCTGTGAAAATGATTAGCCCATTGTCATACTCTGGGACTTAGCCATTGTTTATCTGGTGCTGTTTTTAAAATAATGATGATTAAAGATGCTCTTCTATAATCATATTTAATATCCTTGGTGATAGGCTAATCTTAGTAATTGGCTATAATGTGTTCCAAAACAAAAGGCTGAAGTGCCTGCCTCCTTACATAAGAAAGCTCTAGTTGAAAAGAAGGAAATTGATGACTTATCTTTCTATTAATTCTTAAGATTAACTTGTGTTTTCCAACTTTCATAAAGAGTAATCTGAAAATTTAGAAATACAGTATTCAAAATATATGTTTTACCTCTTTTTTCTTTCTAAAATTGTTTTCTGATGCTTTCTTTGAAATTTACAGAATCACAGATTCAAATAGATACATTTGGTGGCATTTTTTATTAGTGGACTTTAATAAAAAAGATCTTGGGATTGCTTGCTTCTTTACAGTACATATAATTCATAGGAAGAATCTTACTGAAGTGAAAATTGTTCTGAGAGAGTAATGAGGTGGTAAGTGAGACAGTATTCTCTTAGTTACTGTTTGTGGGACTAAAAGAGATTTAAAGAATATACCCAAAGTGTAAAAATACTAAACACAACTCTCACATGTTTGTTACGGTCTTGACTCTACCCATTGTTTTGAATATTGATTAGAATAATGAACAAAAATGCTCTCTGGTTAGCTGTGTAGCTGGTAGTAATAACACTAGTGTAAAATGTAGATTATAGTAGCAGTAAGGTAGAAAACAGATGGCATAAACAAAATCTATCTGTTTTGTGCAGAAACAATTGGATCTTGTCAGTGTTTACATGTTATCCCTATTATCTCTAGTACATTCAATTAATTGTGATACTGTCCATGTATACAAATATCTTTATTTTTAATATGCCATGCAAATAGTAGCAAGGATGAAAATCTGAAGTCTGAATCTTACATTTTCCTAATATATATTGGCAAGAAGACTCTAAAATGCAGTGGTAAGCAGCTTGTAACTAGAGATATAAATACAGTCAAGGCAATCTAGTGGTTATTTTGTAGGTTGATCTGCAGACACCTGTAGACAATCAGTTTGTCTGTCTGTCTGTTGTCTGTCATCTATTATCTATATAAGCCTGTTTTTGCTCTTCTGATGGACCAGCATACCTCCATAGAAGAATCTAGGCATTAGATCAGGGGTGTCAAACTCATGGCGTCACGTTGTTGTCATGTGATGTATCATGACTTTTTTCCCCTTCGCTAAAATGGGGATGGGCATGGCCAGCTCATGATGCATCTGGCCCACGGGCCGTGAGTTTGACACTCCTGTATTAGAAGGATGAGTGTGGTACACTAGCAGAAGAGGATGGCTGCAAATGAGTATGACAACGAAATTCAGGGAATAATGACTAGGATAACCACAAGATAATATCAAAGAGATGTGAAAAACTCTCTGTGCAGCAATCTTATCACCTGATTTTTATAGGTCAAAGCTGATAACCCTAGTATTGATGTATTATGGAAGCATATGAGAGAATGCCTTCAGCTGCTATTGCTGCTGTTATTTCCTAAACACCAATCTCTTGCCAAATAGAAGTTGATCCATGATCATTTTCATTCTCTAGACTTCAAAATGCAGAGAACATAAAGAACAAATCATCCCATTCTTTCCAGTTGAGCAATAGGAGAATACCCCATCCTTCTGAGCCACCATCGGTCATGGACCAATTCTATTCACATTGTGGGAAAAAGCAACAAGTAACAATTACATGAGATAAGTCTTGAACTTGGGTGGTCTTGTTAGCTTTCCCCCAATACTAATGCAATCTAATATGAAAATGGATTTACAGACATTACTCTCAGATCTTGTGACTCGAAAGCCAGATCTTAAATCTTACCCATTTTTTATTAATAGAATAAAGTCTATGTTAATACTGATAATTATAAGTACTAGATGTACTTGACATTTTAGTGATTGGTGTTGATGAGAACAAGACAATGAAAATGCAACTCCCCAGGTCTTACTTAATGCCCCAGCATGTTTTGATATCATTGATCATGGTATACTACTCCATAGATTGTCAGAAGGAGGCACTGTTTGTACGGTAGTGGTTCTCCTCTTTTCCAAAAGATAGATTTCAATCAGTTCAAGCCAGAAAGAGATTGCTTCCTAGACCTCTCAGAAGTGAGTTGCCACAGAATTTGATACTATCTCCTCTATTTAACATCTAATATGAACCCGCTGACAGGTTTTATTAGGATATAGATGATAATCATTTATATATCTTGATTCTGGATTGGAAAAGAAATGTGTAGAGATCATAACTCAGTGCCTTAAAATCATTATTGTCCAGACAGTATTGAATGGTTAAGCCTAGCAAGTCAGAATGGCTATACATTCATAAGTCTCATAATATCAAACATAGTTTATTTTTGGTTCTGAGTAGAACCATACTGGCATGTAGTTTGTAGGGACACTTGGACTCATACTTCTATATGCTATAGCAAGACTTAATTTAGTTGCCCATTAGGGTCTTTCCTGTATAGGAACACTTAGCTTGTGGTTATTCATGCCTTGGCCATCTCCCATTCAGACTATTGCAATACACTCTCTAGGCCTACTTTTTAAAACCACCTGAAACTTCAGCTAGTCTTCATTTTACCCACCTAAGAAGGATGGAAGGCTGAGTCAATCTTGAGCATGGTGAGATTCGAACTGTCAAATTGCAGTCAGCCAGCAGACAGCAGAAGTAGCCTGCAGTACTGCACTCTAACCACTGCATCACCACAGCTCATACCATGTTGTAGCTGTTCCTTATGATATTCCATTTCATTTTGCTAATGTTTATTATGTTTATTTCATTTTATTTCATTTTGTTTCATATTATTTTTGGCAAGTAACTTGGAATCTTACTGAACTAAAGCTAGTAAGTAAGTAAGCAAGTAAATAAATAAAGAAACAATAACTGTTGGATTCTGTAATGCCAATAAAAACTGTTCCTTCCATATCTAGTATTAATTTTAAGATTAATTTGGTACCAATACATTTAATGTTTGATTATTTAAGTCCTTTACTTAGTCTGTGCTGTTCCAATGATATCTGACCTTGAGTGGTTTATACTTCTAATTCAGTAACAAGATTAAAATAGTGAAAATAGCAAATAACATGCATTTTGGCTCTCACAATGCAAAATTACTGCATGGTTGTTAGCAGCTTATCTGCTCCTGGCAGAATTTACTGTTGTGAAGAGAGAACCCTGTTAACAAGAAAACAAAATGAGTGTATAATTTCTTTATCCTATTTTACAGTTCCCATTTTTTTTATATATACATGCATAAAATCTGGACTGCAATAGCACAAATTCAAATTTGGCATTATATCAGATTTGTCATTTGAATTTAGTGCACATTTTTTAATATAGTTCAAGTTTTAAATTACAAATTTTTATCTAGAACACCAATAATATCTTTTTTTGGGGTGGGGGGATATGTTTGACAACTATCAGATATGAATTCCTAAAAGCTGCTAACAGTTAAATATCACACAAAATATCACAAGTATCAAATACAGGAAAATATTACGTGCTATTGCACAAGAGCTTCTAAATTCTGTCAAACATAAATGCCACTGCATACAAATTAGATTTGTCAGATCCTAGCATCAAATATTGTATATGATCTTGATATTTATTTAATTTACATCCCACTAAATCTTGCATCTCATGGCAGCTTAAAATAATAAAACAAACCAATATTTAATGAAATTAGAATATTTAAAGATATGACTATAATAAATGACAAAGCAGAGTAACTCAATAATTCAGTAGAAAAAAAAATGTCATATTCAGCCACCTTTAAGAGCTAAAAAAGTGATATAAATTCAGAAAAACTCTACAAAAACCTGTATGTTACCTGTATGTTATGGGACAAGATGTTAGCCTTTAATATTCAATGGGATTTAATAACTAAGGGCTTAGTATTTACTGTTTAAGTATACTGTTTATACTGTTTTCTGACATCCTTTGTTATGTTTTACTGTACATTTTTGGCTATTCAAAAATGGACAGACTCACACAACATGTTCAACCATAAAGTGTCCAAAATGATATTTTTTTCTTAAAATGCAAAGGTTCTAATTGACTGCTACCATGTATAACTGGAATTCAGACAAATTCTTTTCCTTTAATTTTTTTTGAAACATTGTGTTGAGTACATCTAACCAAAGCTTAAGTTGAAATTCACAGCTTTAGTTTAAAACTGCCATTAATTAGCACAATAAAAAGTGTCTACTGTTTTGCTCACATTACAGGACCTTAAGAATGAGGCATTGCATTCATGCACCATCTGCTTTTACAGCAACTTGATCTAAGGAACCTGCACACTGGTATCTCATCCAAATGTTTTGTCCACAGTGGATTAATAATGTAAAATATACAGAGAGTTATTTGCTTTTGTTAGATTAATAGGAACAGCTTAAAAAAACCATGTGGCTTTATTGCAATCATAATTTTGATGAAGCAGTAAGAAATATGAGAGCTGTATTACCACCCTGATCAGCCATTAATGGTCACATTTGTTACTTAAGATTCCTCAATCAATTGCAAGGAATGAGTTCAGATCACTTTATTTAATAATGCTAATAAAAATAATGAGCTTCTGATTACATTGAGTGAAAAGAGAGGCCACAATTAAATAAGAAATTCAAGCAGACGTAAGACATTAGTCATGAATTTATTTCTAACTACTATAATGAAAAACTGCTGCTTTTATCATATTGTGAAATAAAGTATTTTTCTGCCATTGTCGAAATGTAAACACCCCCCCCCCCCCGCTAAATTACTGTTTTGGAAATTTACACTCACCATTTTTTGTTTAGTTTTTACTATTGATATCTCATCAAGGTATAAAAATGTAAGTCATTCACAAGACCTAATCAAAGATAATAACCACTGAACCACATTGATATCAAATATGATACTGAAACCATAGCGCAGCATCAACGATAAAGGTGTTATATTACTAAATCATATTTCACTTGTCAGCATGTGAGGTCCTGCATTTTGTACCAATTATAGTTTTTGAAGAGGCTTCAAGGGTAGTCACAGGTAAAGCATATTATATTAATCCAATCTAGAGGAGTGTGGGAATAGACTTCTGTTGCCAGAGATCTAATCCAAAAGGGGCTGAAACTAGCCTCAGCTACTTTGGAAACATAAGTGAAAGGGAACATGATAATAGTAATAATGTCTAAACATCTGGCTGACTGTGTGATAAGCAACAATAATAACAATAAAATAGGCAAAATAATAAAAAAAATGAAGAAGCTAAAGTGCTCTGGGTGTTCAGAATTCAAACAGACTGGAACCTGCCACATAACACTATAAACATAACAATTGTCAATCAAGAACAAAATGTCTGGATTGTAGAACTTGTGATAGCAGTCTAGAAAAGAAAGAACTGGAGAAAATCACAAAATACAAAGACCTTTGTGGGAACACCCCCTCCCCCCAGAAGAATGAAATATTTTGGGGAATATTAAAAAGGCAGGATAGAATATTTCCCCTAAAGGAGAAATGGAAGAAAAGGGAGGCAGAAACCATCCCCAACTATGCCCTAAGCAGAAACTGAGGAGGCCAGTTTATAGAAATGCAGATTTGGTAATCCATTCGGAAAGACTGGGTCAGGCAGAAACTTCAGATAAGCAACCCAGTTAGTGACACAATCAAGCCAAAAGTTGACAAAATTAGCTCAGACGAACACCTAGGATTTGTATTTCCCTTTTTGCCTATACAGCCAGCTATGCCCGATACATGACCCCATAGGAATTCAGAAGGTATAAAAACCCACCCACTCTAAACTCCATTTTGTCAGCTGTCCCAGAATCACATGTTGGTGGTGGTTCTGTTCATCAATAAACCAACTGACTGACCATAATAATTTATCTTACATAATATAATAAAACTGAAGCTGAATTTCTGATGCCTCCATTTTATTCCCGGCTTGGAACTGGAACTGGATTTTTTTTCTTCCAACACCTTCAAAGAGAAGTAGAATACCTGTTGCAAAAGAAAGCAAAGATAGTGATAATAGTTAATAGGTACCTTGGGTGCAATCTTAAAACATCTGGAACACCACTTGAATGCTATCAGCGTTGACACAATCACCATCAGTCAATTGCAAAAGACAGCTTTACTTGGAATAGCTTCCATCCTGCAGCAATACCTTTAACAACATCAAGCAACATTATAACTGACCAACTCAGGTTCTTGGATTAAAAATGCCAAAGCCAGTCTAAACATCTGGCTGACTGAGCGACTGACCATAATAATTTATCTTACATAATATAATAAAACTAAAGCTGAATTTTTGATGCAATCGGGAATATATTTAATTTCTACATCTACTTGAAAACAGCCAACTTTACCATGTTAAATAGACAATGCTTTTGCAGTCTTTATGTCATAATAATTAAAGCCAAGCTGTACTGATTATTTTTCCTGTCGTAAGAAAGAAGGGAGACCATATCTCTTCGGCCAGTGTTCTTATTACATGCTTGGTTGTCCCACTGATCATAAATATTGGAAAGGAATAAATGATCTTTTCAAGCTTCCAGAGTTGCATATGGTGCAGGGTAACGGATCAAGGACTGCGCAGTCCTATTTACTGTACTTAGAAGTCCAACTAAACACAGTAGGGTTTATATCTGAGAAATATACAGAAGATACTCCAATGGGAAGGTACTCATGCAGACAATTAGAAAAAAATCCCCCTCATTATATAACATTATGAGGCCAACCTTATTGCTACGAAATATTAGAAAACTTTGAATTGGTCCAACGAAAGCTAGAATAAGGATCATGATGATTGGAGAAGTTCATACTGAGATTGGTACCGTAGATAGGTACTTTATTCAGTCTTGAAGATTTCTGTCATTAGAATTTGGCAATCTTCACCAAATATTTCTGATCTCACTATTTTACCCTATGGCTTTGACCTCTTACACTGAGTATCACATTCTACTGCATGCTCATAGCTTGAATCTACCTCATAGCTGTTCTCTCTCAATGGAAACAGATGGAATAGATATATTCTGTTTTCATTACAGTTTTATCCCAAAATATTGGACAAGTAGGAATGGCAGAAATTTCACTTTATTTTCTGAATGGAAACACTATTCTGTACTCTTGGTGCAACCAGCATTTGGCATGAGAAGATTTTTTTCTCCACTTGTAGATTGATGCTATGGTCCAGTCTTTTTATTTCATCCGAGAAAATTCAGAGAAAGTCATTGGAAATATCCCAAACTGTCATTTATTTTTTATTTATGCTCATGCTGGAATATGACCAGAATTAGTGACATGGCTAGTTGGGAAATTCTGGTAGTTAAAATCCACATGTCTTAAAGATGCCAAGACTGGAAACAGTACTATAAAGTAACTATCTGTGATTTTCAGTTACTTTCATCACAAGAATAGAATTCAGGTAGTTTCTACTAAATGCCATCTCTTTATTTTTTGCTAACATGGATAGGTGAAAATCTGTTTTCTAATGATTGCTTCTTTAAACTATTCTTTCTTTCTGTGCAAGTTAAAGAAGCTCTATGATAGCAGTAACCTTGGCATAGTACATTTCCTTGGGAATTGACTTAATGATCGCTCAGCTTTGCCTTTAGCCATCATATTTCCACTTGGTCATTAATCCTTGGCTGGTGTCAAAATCCTTTTGATAGTTGCTGTGTTTAATTCACAGAGGTTATACAGGCTGAAAACATAGCAACAGGGGTTTGCTTAATTTTATTACTTCATGAAATCTGTGATATCTCTCATGTAAGTCCATGAAGAAAAGAAAAATATGTTTGACAAAAACAAACCACTTTGGATGGGGTTTTTTTTCCCAGCAAGAATTGGTCCAGGTCCTTAGATTCAGTTTGACTTATATTACTGATTTCTTATAACTAAAACTTCTATGTTTGTCATCTTTGAGGGATCTAAGCAGGTTTACCAACCCAAATTTTTTCACGAGTGTGATTTTAGCATACATAGTTTTTTAATATGTATTTAGAAATTCTGCCTTGGAAAAACCTGAATTAATCAGCATATCTGATGCATGTTTCTGCAAACAATCATGTGTTGTCATACAGGGATCACTCAGTAGGTAACTGTAAGAGAATTATACGCCTATATAAATATAGTACCTTTCTACAGGATGTCATAGTTTGATGCACTTACATGAAAAACAAATCAGATATATATTTCAAATATTTTGGATAGAAGCCTTAAAAATGTCATCAAGTTAACAAGTCAAACCTGCCCAACATTCTTTAAATCTCCTACTTGAGAAGAGACAAGACATGGTGGGAAATCTGCCCATTCCCCACTATAATTCACACCTACTCTCTATTATGTAAAGCATTTGGCTTAATCCATTACTTGGGATGAGGGTAGTGGTCAGGAGAGACCTAATTGATCTATCTCCTGAACATAACATTTGGTTGCTAATATGTAAAGATACTCTAGTTATTTTTACATCTCAGTAGACTTTAAGAGAATTAGGGATGCTCTTGTAGAAACTCTCAAATGTTCCATAGAACTGAAATTCCCTGGATTATGATAGAGAACTGTAATAATTGAACAAACTTGAAAGCATTTATTCCCAGTGGAATAGCCAAAATACCTACTCTGGATCTTTAAAGTGTTTGGACTAACAAGAACCTTTTGAATATGACAACATGTTATAAGCACTCTCACAGGGATTTCTATAATGTAGAGGCCAATTGTTACTCATCTATGTTTGCACAATTATCACCCTTTCATCAGCTTCCCTTTTAGCCTTCCAGAGCCCTCTCTGTTACCTCTGTTTAGGACAGTCATTTCTCTATGTTGGAAGGCAAACTTATAATCAAGGCAGTAGGGCTCAGCTCTTGATAATTTTATTTTTAAATATGATTCTGGAATTACAAACATTGTTAGAAATAAAGATCATGCCTTAGGCTGGTGTTCTGCATTATAGCATGTTACTTTCCCCTTTGTTTTGGGCTTTTCTTCTTGGAAATAAAAGGAATTATAAAATAATAAAACTAAGCATGCTGAGTATGAAGGAAGCCATATGCTGTCTCTGATTGGAAAATCAGGATGTAGGCAATTTGGAACATAAATGTAAGCCTAAGGTTGATATAGATCATGGGTGTCGGACTCTATCGTGTCAGATGACATATCGTGACATATCATGACATTTTTTGCCTTTGCAAAGCCAGGATAAGTGTAGCCTGTGAGTGATGCATCTGGCCTGTGAACTGCCAGTTTGACAGGCCTGATTATAGATAATAAGCAATCAATGGACAATTTGGGTACTGCTCTTCCAGGTCTTATTTTCCTACAGTACTGTAGAAACTGAACCACTGTAAATTGGAGAGGGAGCATCTTAATTTGTCTTATGCTTGTAAAAGACCCACATCTCTCTCTTTAACTGGGGTCTTTGGTGATTCCTGACCTGGGTGGTTTTCTTTCAGATGTTTCATTATCAAATTAGATAACATCACTGCTAGTAGGCTGTAGGGCTTTCTCTTATTTTATATATTAATGGCTTGCCATGTCAGTGCTGGTGGGAGTGGTCTTGGTGGTTCTCAAAAAACCTCACTCCCTACTAGCACTGATGATGTTACCTAGCTTGGTAATGAAATCTCTGCAAGAACACAACCAGGGTCAGAGAGCACCAAGGACCCCACAGTTCAGTCCTAAACTACAAAGATTCAGGTACAAATGGCATCAGATACTACCAGAACAATACTAAATAAGATAATTTACTTCATGTTTTCTTCATCTTTTTTTGAGAATATCTATCTATCCATCTATCATATATTTAACATATTTTATACTATTTCCTAATCATATTCCTTCTATGTCTTATAAAAACATTGATTACCATTATTTCCAATATATGTTAAATTATTTTCTATATACATTAAAATGTAATGCAAATGAAAAACATGATAATCTAAGGCAGGGATGTCAAACTGGTGGTCCGTGGGTTGGATGCGTCACGCACAGGCCATGCCCACCCCAGCTCCATGAATGGGGAAAACATGGCAAAACATCACGTGATGGCAACATGATATGGCGAGTTTGACACCATAGGGAACAAATTTATAGAAATAGCATGATAAAGGATCTGGTCAATATAGAAATATAAAATATAGAAACCTAAAATAAATGCCTTCTAATTTTTAATTTGTCTAATTTGTTTCTATAAAAAAACCCAAATCAACATTTTGGGGTAAGTGAAGAAATGACAATAAGGTCATTGTTTTTGTTTCTTAGAGCTACTATGATTATTCCTGTCAGTCTGTTACTGTTATATCACTCCTGTCACTCATAAGAGCAGCTGCATTGTATCATTTAGCAAACAGAGACATTCAGGGAGTATTCTGTGTTAGGGAGGACATTGGGGTGTTTTAAAAATGACAAGCCAAGTAAATTGTCCAACCAAAAGGATAAAGCAATAGTAAGCCGTTTGGTAGAAGTTACCCTTACTTTGGCTGCATATAAAACGTGGACACCCTTGACATATGACAGATGTAATCCCAGTGAATGTTATTGGCATCAAGCTCATTGCTGTCAGCCATTATGGTCAACAAGGATGCAAAATGAATGAGGCACCACCAACATTAAATGAGGTGTGATTAAAGGACAAGAAACAAGCAAGTCAATGCAAATAAAATGAACTGCATATTAGTTTCAGAAGAGAAATTAAAAGCTCTCCCCCCCCCTGCACATGCTTGAATCTCGGTTGTAATTGGGCAAGGTTTTTTATTTATTTATACTGGTGAAATCATTTATGTTTATAACTATTGGTCTTTGTGGATAGCAAATTAAGCTATGTTATTAATTATTTAGCATGTTTTAAAACTTTACTCTAACCACACAATGTTTAAGCTAATTAAAAAATCCAGAAACAGGTAGGCAGCACTAAAATAAATCAAAGACATGGAATAAATATACTCATTGTTGAAGGTCAAGCAGGAAGAATAGATATGTAATGAATCTGTAATTTTTTTGTAGCCTTACCCTACAATACAAAGGAAAGATTCCACTTCGTCTTTGAGCTATCTGTTCATGTTAGCCCTAGATCCACCTGCCACACATATAGGAATTTAAAAAAAATTCAAATGTCTTTTAGTCTTCATTCAGTGATTCCCTTGTTTAATGACAGTTCAGAGTTACAACAGAGATGAAAATGTAACTGTATGACTAACACTTACATTTACAATCTTCACATGTCTACAAAGCAAGAGAAAGCTGATGTAAGACTATAAGCACACTTGCAGTTTTACTTAGTGACTGCTTCCCCTAATGACAGAGTTACTGGTCCAAATTGGGGTTGCTAATGAGTACTACTTATAGTAATTGGCATAAGTATTTCCATATTATTCATACAGACGTAGAAACCAATATAAAAAGAGATTAGCATAGAGCTGGCATTCCCTTTTCTACTTCTTCTCTTCCCCCTCCCCCACACCAAGCACAAAGAGACCTTGTAACTAAAAAAGTTCAAGAACACCAGATTCTACCTAGTAGAAATTCTTAATTTTTTAAAAGACTAAACCAAATTATCTTTTATTAAATTGGAATTCTGAGTTTTCCATAACTGGATGTTTTCAAAAATATAGTGGACAACCATTTGACCAGGATGGCACAAGGTCTCCTGCCTTGAGAAGGCAGTTGGACTATGTTGGATTCTATCTCCTATGTTCTAATTTCTAATGGGTTCCTCTACATTGGATGTGAAAGCCTGACAGCCATCTGTCTGGGTTTAATTTATATTTTTGGCTGGACCCAATGGCCTAACAACTGCCTCCAGGTCTAAAATTGTATTAAAAACTGGTAGGAAAAAATGCATAAAAAGTTGATTTACACTAGAATTCCATGCTTCTGGGATAGATTTCATTTACTTAGTAGATTTAGATGACTTCACCCTAGTGAAGAGGAAAAAATGATTAGATGATAGGACATTAATTTTAGCTGTGTTAGAAATCCATTTTGGGCAATGTCATATAGCTTTTGGCAAGCTACCCTCCATTTGCTCCTAAAATAAACTCACTAGAAAAATTACTTACTGTCTCAAAATATAGAAAGATACCCTTGCATAGTGTATGAGAAAGGTTATAGCTAGTTCATGACTTCATACCACAGCATACGCACATAAATATAAAGAGATTGAATATACTGTATCTCTTTTAGAGTTATTACAAAGAGTTGATTTACTTATATTATGATTTCTATTACATCCTGAAGGAAATCTCCAAATTTGGGAAAATATGCACTCTAGGCATGTCTATTTGCTATTATTTTTTATTTTCCATACTTGGATAATTATCAGGCTGTTCATGGGCTTTTAAAGATTTCAGCCAAGTTTGCTAGATGACATTTTTTGTCTTCTATGGTACATTGTTCAGCAAATGCAGCTCACTGTTTCCCATAAACCAGAAGAGGGTGCTCTGAGAATATGTTTTCATGATTCATACAATTTTCACATATCCTTTTCTTCCTCTTCTCTTTTCCATCATTATTCCATCATTATTTGTGCCTTTTGTAAAAAAGATTTGCCAGTGAGTGAAAATCTCTCTCTCTTTCTGAATTAGTGAGATGATTTTGAAAAGCTAAGCCAAGCAAGTAATGTTGGAATTAATCTTGTCAAACAATTCACTGCAAGTAATCAATCTGGTATTTCAAGAAAACGATCAGGTCTTCTCTGTATGTGGACCATTATCTACTGTATGTGTTGAGATTTTAGGGAGGGTGCTGTTGGTAGAAGGGTTGGTTATTAATTGTTTTTCTGGAGCAGAAACAGAAATGGGATGGTAAAAGATAATGGTTATTACTATGCAATAAAACTGTTGCTCTTGTTGAATCAGTTTTTTTCTCCCACAGCACTTCAGATGAAGAGCTTCCTTTTGGTACTTCTCCTTTCCTCATGCTGGGATTAGGGTTAGGGTTAGGGTTAGAGAAAGGAAAAGATTATGATCATTAAAAGGAAGTTTACCTGGAATCATGGTGTAGGTGAACTTTTGTCTTTTCCTCTCACAAAATTAGAGCAGTGTAGATATAGATTTTGGTATTTATTTGGTGTATATTTAACCCTCCCCTCTCCAAAAGAGAGAAGATAGGGTCTTGATTCAGAATTGATTTTTTATTAAATTGAAAATTAACAATGAATCATCCATCCATCCATTTAAAGAAGGTCAGTAACTTTCTGATGGATTAATGAAACTTTACATTTTTCATTCATCCCCTTTACATTAAGCAGGATTTTTTCACATACTAGGAAGGCACAAATGGAAACAAAGTTTGATTATTATACACCACATGAAAATAAAAGTGATTGGTTGTAGAGAAATTGGAGCAGCATTCATTTATTTCCTTGTCCCTTGAATTACTGTCACTAGTTTTTTTAAAAATCCATTCAAGGCAATTGACAAAACAGATGATTGATTAAACTTCAAAAAATCAACTTGTTTTCAAATATACTTGTGAGAGAGTTCTTCAGGATTGAACAAACAAAACC
Organism: Oxyrhabdium leporinum; assembly: GCA_032468155.1. Classification (NCBI taxonomy): domain Eukaryota; kingdom Metazoa; phylum Chordata; class Lepidosauria; order Squamata; family Cyclocoridae; genus Oxyrhabdium; species Oxyrhabdium leporinum. The sequence goes on along the minus strand of JANHFL010006596.1, from coordinate 5,910 downwards.
CAGCACCCAATGATCTTATTTGATTTTTTTTTTATTTTCTTGTAAAGCAGCTCATTTTTATATACATCTCAAAGACAGAAGTATATCTTCTTTTTCAGCCATCTATATAGATGGCTGAAAGATCAACTATAAAAGCAGCATTCCCCTTCTCCCTCCTGCTTCTAACTTCAGAAGATGGAATCCAGCAAACTGATCCAGGGCTGAATGGTTATACCATTTGGAAATTATCTCCCTTACAACAGTAACACTGTTGCTACAATCACAGTGTGCTTATTCTAAACTACTTCAAAATATGTATTATTAAATAAAGTGTATTACTAATTCCTCACAGAGTTCATCAAAGGTTTCAATTAACATTTAGCAAGCAATCTGTCCGAACTAACAGATTTTCTTGGATGTACCCTTTTTGGCTGTCTGTGATTGATTGATCCCATACTGCTTTACCTACTACTATTGTCTACTATCCTATCAAATACTACTACTACTATCCTAAGTTGCATTAACAGACGGATAAATCAAGATCAAGTGAGGTACTAATACCACTCTACAAAGCCTTAGTAAGACCACACCTGGAGTACTGCATCCTGTTTTGGTCACCACACTATAAAAAAGATGTTGAGGCTCTAGAAAAAGTGCAGAGAAGAGCAATCAGGATGATTAGAGGACTGGAGACTAAAACATGAAGAACGGTTGCAGGAACTGGGCTTGGCTAGTCTGGTGAAGAGAAGGACCAGGGGAGACATGATAGCGGTGTTTGGATATTTGAGGGGCTGCCACAGAGAGGAGGGGGTTACGTTATTTTCCAAAGCACCTGAAGGCCAGACAAGGAATGATGGATGGAAACTGATCAAGGAGAGATTCAACCTAGAAATAAGAAGAAATTTTCTGACAATGAGAACAGTCAACCAATTGAAAAGCTTGCCTTCAGAAGTTGTCGGAGCTTTATCACTTGGGACTTTCAAGAAGGGATTGGACTGCCATGTGTCAGAAATGGTGTAGGGTCTCCTGCTTGGGCTAGTTACTAGATAACCTACAAGGTCCCTACCAACTCTGTTAATCTAATTTAGTATATGAAAATAATTTAATAGAAGAAGAAGGGGAAGGGGAAGAAGAGACACAACTCACAGTTGCTCTTGCTGGCAGCTGATCATCCAACCCTGGCTCACCCTGTGAGTAATCACTTCCCTTTCAGGACCAGGGACTGGCATGGAGCTCTATGGAGACCTCAAAAGTTAATTTACCCCAATTCACCTTCCATCATTTAACAACCACTTATTGAACCTCAAACATTTATTGACCCCTTTTTCACTCCCAGCCATTTCTCAACCTGTTGGAAAAGTCCATCATCAATTGGATGTTGAACTAATCTCTTTGGAGATCCTGATCTGAATCAATTCTGTATTTTCAAGCAAGAACATATTATTGAAGCTTCCTATAAATGGTTACTTGATCCTTGCAAAGATGCTTGGACTTTCCATGTTTATCTTACAAAATAAGGTGCTTTACTAGGAGAACAGATCCAGTTCACTATTCATTCACTTCTTCTCAAAAGAAAAAGGCCCACTTCCTCAGAATTATTGTCTGCACATTCACACATTTCACCATCACAATATCATCAAATAAATGAACACTGAAAATGCTGGTAGTTTAGGCTAGTAATAATTGATCTTTACCCGGAATGAATTAAGAGTATAGGTTTCCCTGCTTCAGAAGATGAAGCATAGACAGAGAACTTTAGGGGAAAATGTCTCAAAAGCAATCTGTACTCTGTCCTGACAATTAAAACAACGTATCCAATCAAAATATTTCTATTACAGTATTGTTTATCAGTACTGTATTCCAATATTGGAAACATTTTTTCATTTATCTGAGTACAGCAGAAGCAGATGATCTTATCCCATTCCAAATCTGAATCCATTTTGGGGAGAGGGGAAGAGAACATTTAGAAGGATTCTTACTTTCACCATTTGTTGCACTGCATTGTTCTCATATCAATCATGAGCAATTATGTGACAGTTTTGTATGCCTGGTGAACTGACGATCAATCCATTTGAGTGGTTAGAAACTTTTTCAGGTGCAGTGTGGTCTATTGTAATATGGGAAACAAAATAATAACAATAATCACCTTCAGGATATTTCCTCCTTAAAGTCCAAACTCAATAGAGACAATTTGATCAAGGCAATCAACACCTGGACAATACCAGTCATTAGATACACAGCTGGAACAGTGGACTCAAGCAGAACTAAAAGCCCTGGATGAGAAGATCAGAAAAAAAAATAATGAAAATGAATCATGATCATCATCCATTCAGCAATATTGGCAGACTCTACTTATCAAGGAAAATGGGTAGGCATGGAATGTTGCACGTCCACTAGACAGTTAAAGAATAATAAAAAAAGGGCCATTGGAAGAAAATCTCAAGGACAATAAAGAAGATGTACTAAAGCTATGCCATAAAGGCTTACTGAATGCTTGAGAGACCAAAACTGGTCTACAGCAAGATGAACAAAACAAAAGAGACATGGCAAGTATTACATACGTGCCCGGTACATTTTTTTTTAAAGGGGGGGGGAGTAGAATGGTTAACAACAAAACCTAGCAATCTCTTAAGAGCAGGAAAATCGAAGAAAGAGACAGAGGAGCTAATTCTGGCTGAACAAGACGAGAACAAATGCATATAAAGCCAGAATTGAAAAGACAACAACTGGCAGCACGTGCTGCCTCTACAAAGACACAGAGAACCACCTAATTAGCTTCTAATCATACAAACTGACTAGAAACAACAGCAGGACAAAGTAGCAGTAATAATGCATTAAAATATATGCAAGAAATACCATTGTCTGCAAGCAGCTAGTGGAACCATAAAACAGATCCACCCACACCCACACACCCCTCAAAAAAAGAAAAGAAAGTAAAGAAGCTAAAGTGATCTAGGACAATAGAATTCAGATAGAGAAGCACCTGCCACATAGCAGCCCAGACTTAACTACTGCCAACAATAAAGAAAAAAAAAAGGTTTGGATAGTAGACATTGCAGTACCTGAAGATACCTGAAGAAAAGAGAAAGAACTGAGGAAAATCACAAAATACAAAGACTTCCAAAAAGAAGAACAAAAGTAAGCAAAGGTATTGGATCTTCCTGATGTATATATATATATTACCAATAGTAATAGGGGCCTTGGGTTCAATCCCAAAACATCTGGGGCTGATGTGTAAACACCATTTACATTGACAACATCACATCAGACAATTGCAGCTTACCTCCTGCAATAATTTAAAATCACCAAACAGTAACATCTGCCTATTCCAGGTCCTTGGATGGTGGGATAGGTGGGTAAAAATATAAAGTCCGCTCTAAACATCTGGCTGACTGTGCAAATGATAATAATGACAACAACAAAACAATCAGTCAATTGCAGAAGGCAGCTTTACTTGGAACAGCTTCCATCCTGCGACAATATCTGTAACACCCTCAAACATCCAGACTTCCCTATCCCTGGTCTTTGGTAAGGACTCGATGGTTAGACAAAAATGCCAAACCCAGTATGAACATCTGGCTGACTGTGCAATGATCAACAACAACAACAACAATAATAATAATAAAGTGTCATGAGACTTCAGCAATCTTCTCCTTGAATTTATTTCTCTACTAATAAGCCTCACTTGACATGGATGGAATGGTTTTGCAAGTTACTTGCTATACATCAGGAAGATTCAAACCTAACTTGGCATTTCCACAGCCTTCTATGCATGTGGGTGAACCAGCTTCCTAGCTAGGAATCTGCTTAGCAGGTAAAATACTTGATGCTGTTTTTTCTGTAACATACGTACATTCATATACTGTATGCTGAATAACTGTAGTGTCACATTCGTGGTACAGTAGCTCACTTGCTGGCTCCATTTTTTCCCCAATAAGACAATGTTGATGGCTTTATCTATCTTTAGCTTCAACTGCCCATATTGTGCTGGCAATATCAGAATTGCTCTGAAGGCCTTCCAGGAGCCAGGCCAAGTCTTTGAGCAGCTGGTGCTGCTGTACGGTTTTGAGAAGCAAAGCTGGGGGGGTGTGTGTGTGTGTGTCTTATTCAAAGCATTATTCAAAGGCCTAGTTTTTACAGCTTTTACAAGATCAACAGACCACATAGCATTGACTTGAGAACTGGAGGCAAAAAAAAGGAAAAATTCTTCCTGCTCAGGGGATGTGTCCATTCTAAGCAAGTTTGAATTTAATTTTGGCCTTCATTGGCAGGTGAAGTGTTGTACAGCATAGATATGATGCTTCCACCCTGTTGAGAGGATAAGTGATGTTCTTGTTATTCCATGCGGGCCCCCTGTTGGATTATAATAATACAATCTTGAAAAAGGACTTCTTTATTATTGTCACCGAATGAATGTCTTTTATTATTATAAGCAGTTTATTATAAAACTAGAAGAGAATGAAATCTGAAATCAACCCAGCTGGAATATTGGAGCCCTCAGCACGATAGTCAATAGCCGCCTATTTGGGGAAATTATTTCCAGAAGGTATGACAAGAGACTTTTATGTCTTCCTCCCTTCTTAACTGAATTTATTCTATTACTCATTCTTTTCCTCTAATGGTAGGGGGGTTACTCTCACATACTTTGTAGTCCCCCAAATCATTCATGCAGTCCTCATAAATGAGACTATTGTTGTATTTAGTGTGCATGATATATTACTTTTCATTCCCCCAAAAGCAATTCTGAAGGAGTTTTTGATTGTGTTCCAATTATTCTGATCAAAGGCAACAGTAGTTGCCTGACAGATTATTTCTGAGCCACTAGCACATTTCTTAATGAAGCCAAATGAACCATCAAATTATAGAAAATGTGGAGTTACCTGCATTGGTGCCTTCTTGTCTGACTATACAAAATACCAGGGAAAAATGTCTATAAAATGAGCTTTTCTCATTAGTTTGGTTTATTCTTGTGGAAGAAAGCTAGCAAAAACAATAGTGATGGGTACCAAGAGATGGTTTCTTTTGTCTGATCTACAGATTTGGGTTTTTGTTAGAATTAATTTCAGCAAAGACAAGAAGTTTCCTCTTCTTGCTTCCCCATACCATCGAGCATGACTTTTTCCTATGTTAGCACAGATCCTCTCTTTAGATATGTTTGACTTAGTTATACTGTTTGTAAAATGGACATTAAAGAAAAGAAGTTAAATGTTTAGAAACCCTATAAAAGAAGGCAGTACATAAACGTAAGAAAAACATCAAAAGTAGATCTGAGTAGTAAACTCATGAGAGGTAACTCTGAGCTGGAAAAAACAATGTTGTTTATTTATTGTAAGAGTATACCACCATATCCTACAGTTATTTGCAGAATCCAGTTGCAAGATGGAAATCCTGAATCATTAACATGATGAAACTTGGTTTCCTGGTCAGCTTTGTAGAAACAGCATCCAAGCACTAAGAAAGACCCTCAACCATATAACTGGAGTAGAGATGTATAGCTGAGTATCATCAATGAACTGGTTATACCTAACCCCTTGCTGACAAATGACCTCACTCAAAAGTTTCATGTATATATTAAGCAGAAGGAAGGAGGGGGAAAAAAAGAGTGCTAAGGCACCAGGAGATCATGAGTTCAAGTCTTGCCTTAGCAATGAAAATTTGTTGGGGGACCTTGGGCCAGTCATTCTCTCATAGCCTAACCCACCTGACAGGGTTATTGTTGTGAGGAAAATAGGAGGAGGAAGGTGCATTGGGTATGTTTGCCATCTTGAGTAGTTTATAAAATAATAAATATCTTCAATCAATCAATCAATAATACATTCAGGACAGAATGGTTCCCCACCTTCTCTTTTCTCCAGAAAAGAGAACACTGAAAGCAGTATTCATTATTCATGTGGGTTGCCATAAATTCTTGATTTATGCATCATCATCACC
>JANHFL010006595.1:0-10073 GCA_032468155.1 Oxyrhabdium leporinum | reverse complement strand
TTAATTATCATTCCAATTTTTCTCACAGATTATTACTTATACTATTTTAGCATAATACAGTACTGTGCCACCCTAATTGTGTTTAAATGTATCATTCCACTGACTGAACAATGTGGGATTGGAGGTACATTTTATTGATTAGCTAAATTTTGAAACAAATCATATTTGAATGTTCCCACCGAAAAAAATAACAAAGAATGAGGGTTCTTTGAACATATTGTACCATAGCAATCAATTTGAATAACATGAATCAAATTTTTAACTAGAATGGAAAACAAACATTATTTAATAAGTGAAGATGAGTCTAGAAATGATGTTATAGATGCTAATTTGGCAAGTAGCATTCAATTTATTTAACTGGTATATTTTCTGTATGTAGATACTAGATACTAAAAAAGAGAAACATTTTTCAAGTTTCACAAATTTAAATACTCTATTTAATTTAAAATTGTGCAAATTGTAAAAAAGCTCTCTTTTTATATATCTAGTATCTACATACACAAAATATACTATTATGTGAAGCATGAACTTGTTTCATTGTTTAGGAAGGTTATAGACCATTCCTTCTACTGCAATAGATTCCCATTATTTTGTTCACAATATTCATAATCTATCTTTCAGGGTGTAAATTTCTGAAAACAAATCTTTGTTGTCCCCCCAATCCTAATTTTTTTCTATTATACTAAAGCACGAGGGTCTAATTTCATTTTTTTTAAAACCCTTTCCCCAATGTCAAAAATATAGAAGTAAATCTAAAACACTGTCAATGTAAAGAAGTGCCAATTTTCCTTAGAAAGCAGGAAAAAAATTGCAGTACAATCAATAAAATCATCACTTACTATTTTTCTTCACAGAATCATTATCTGATAATGCAGAAATGCTACAAAAATTGTGTTCAGCTATGGAAAATATGTATCAACGAGTAATTTTGAGTTCATATTTGGAAAAGTCAATAATAAGTTGACTTTACAGTTGCAATCATTTGTTTCCCTCTAGGCCATACAAACAAAATTAACAAAGCAATATAACAAGTGTCTGGATGTTTAACATAATTAGCAATTAGTAGCTACTAATCTCAACACATGGGATCTCCAGGGTATCCCCCATTGTCCACTATTTTTATTTTCTAAAAATTGCTTATGAGGTCTAATATTGAGGATTGTTGAAATTAATTTTTAGGACATCTAAATAATGAAGTCATATACTGCAGACCAGGAAACCTGACAAATATTCATGAGTCCTAAGATAAGACAAAGTCTTATCTTAAATCTATCAGTAACTGTAATTCATGCTTGCTCCAAGTTGGGAAAAAAATAAGTCCCACTGAATAAATGATTATGAGCATTTTCACATTGCACATATAGGTGGTCCTAGCCTATTGACCACAATTGGGATTGGCAACTGTGTTAATAAGGGCTGCAGTCTCTAAGATATCACATGATCATGCTGAATTATAACCTCATTTCCACTTGTCATTAAGTGAATCACTGAGGTTATTAAATAAGATATCATATGATCATTACTTGCAATTCCATTTCCTTGTCTTGCTGCTTGTTGGAGGTCATTTGTTTAGCAAATGAATGGTAATCACGTGACTCTTTGATGCTACAACAATTGTAAATGCAAAGATTGGTTGCAAAACCATTTTTCCCTAACCTTTGTAACTGTTGCTCAAGTGAGGCAGTTGGTAAGTGAAGACTGTCTGTACCATTGTAAAATATTTATAAAAGTAAGGATTATCTGAACCATTATAAAATATATTCAAAAGTTGTCTGTTCATGACATCTGGAAAGATTTCATTCTCAATTTCATTCTTTTGGAAATGTTATTTGATGACATCCATGTTTATGGCATTTGATGTCCACTTCTGCATCCCATTTAATACAGAAGAACATCTGCATCCAAAAGACATCATCTCCTATTGGGAACTTTGAAAAGAGATTTAATAACTTTTTTACCAGTTTATTGCCATGTGTATTGATTCTTGGTGTATTTGTATGTATATTTGTATGTGCATACAAGTATGCTTGTGCATGTGTCTATGGCCCATTCCATGTGTTATCATGTGAAAGGAATTAGCATCTTATCTGCTCTGTCTGACAGTATAAGCCTTTAGGTGACATAATCTTATTGTGCTTGATTAAGAGATGGGTTACTGGCTCAAATTCCATTCTTCTCTTCCTCTGGTTTCTGTGTCTTGTTCTTGAGCCTCAATAAATGTCAATAAATGCCTGCTTTGTATGCTGTCTATTGTTTCCCATAATGGAATTCCTACATGAAATCTTGACATTTTGTTAGCATATGGCTTTTCTGTTTTACCAAAAGAGCTTTTTAATCGGGGTTTTTTTTTCTTTATAAAGATGGGCAAATTTATTTAGTGTTGTCTGTCATTTTAAATACTGTGGACAAGAACTTGCAATAAGAAAAATACATACAATGGCCATCTTCTTTTTCTATCACTGAAAATGTTTCTAAACAGGGCAAAGGAGTCCCATGTTCTTAGATGTAGATCATGGTGTAAAGTACACACACCTAAATTTCTTGATACAAATTTGTATAATTTTTTTTGTGGGACAAAGATTCTTTAGGAGAAATAATATATCAGTTGGAATGCTCAACAAATTTCTAAGTTTCACTTGAACTCTTCTAGCATGGGAATCTGTTTTCCATACATTTGGAACTGCAATCAAAAGAGCTTTTGTGTTGCAGACAAATTTCCTCCATTATCTTATGATGTGGCATAATTTATTTCCGTTTAGGATGAACAATATTCTTTGTCGGACTTTTCTCTTCAAACAAATGAAAAATGGGGAGACATTTATTACATTCATGATGTAGGCAAAAAAAATATCCACAATTTTGGATTATAAACCACAGCTTCCTTTAAAAGTCAAAGAAGACTATTTAAAAAATCCCCTTAAAATAAAACTAACTATAAACAAAAAATATGGTATTTGTTTACAAATATACTATATAGCACTGAAGCCTTCTTCTGTGCCAAGGTTATTTTATTAAGAAACATAGAGCTATACATTTTGGAAATAGTGTTCATCTAAAAAATAGAACCCAAGTAATCCTCAATTTATGATTACAATTGAGCCCAAAATCTCTGCTGCTAAATGAGACAGTTGTTAAGTGAATTGTGTCTCATTTTATGACCTTTCTTTCCACAGTTGTTAAGTGAATCACTGCAGTTGTTAAGTTAATAACACAGTTCTTAAATGAATCCAGCTTCCCCATTGACTTCGCTTCTCAGATGGTCACAAAAGGTAATCAGATAACACTGCAACCGTCATAAATATGAGTCATTTGTCAAGTGACTGAATTTTGATAATCATGGAGATGCCGCAATGATCATAAGTGTGAAAAGCAGTTATATGTCACTTTTTCAGTGCCATTGTAACTTCTAACCATTACTAAACAAACTGTTGTAAATCAAGGACTATCTGTAATAGACCACTGGGAAAAAAAAGTCTGCCTTTATCCATACTCCACAATATCCAGATTTCATTTCCTATCAAAGCCTCTTGATCACAAACTGGCATAAGCCATGTGCAGAATGCAATATGCCAATTAAGTATTTCCCAATAAATATGGCAATAATCTGACTTTTTGCTCTTTGGAAAAGATTTTGCCCTCTGAAACAATGTGAATTTTTGGAAGAAAAATTACATTAGGAAAACATTAGTTAAAACAATTTCTTTTTAAATTGAAATAATTAAAATGATAGTTCTGAGGATTTCTTTACAAAGAGATTATGGGCTTATTGAAACAATTTACTAAGACATATTGTTTCCTTGGCTTTGGTTTATATATTGTGTGAAGCTAGTTAATATGCAGTTTTTAAATCATTATTTATTGTCTTGGGTGTAAGGAAATTGCGGATTACTCAATAACTAATTGAACAGTGGCTTAATGTGATACTTTAAAAAAACAGCTCCAGGATCATATTTTGCAGGGAGGGGGGAAACTGGGTGGTGATTTCAATAAAGATAATCTCTACTTTTTTTTCTCTAATGAAAGACTACCTGCATTGAACAAAAACTAGGATTTCAAATTGGAAGAGAATAATAGAAAGATTTTGATGGTATTAGCTCAACATTCTATCTGACCCTGATACTAAAGCCTAGGATAGAATTTTTCAACATGTGGAATTCAGGATATTGCTAAAGCAACACATAGCACCTGAAAAACAGGGCAGTGATTAGTTTTGGAATTGTTGGCTGACACCTTCTCAATTACTATCATTGGTCCAGAATGGCAAACTCTACTTCTATCTTAGCCTCAAAAAAAAAAAAAAAAGGAAAGCAAAGAGAGACAGAGTATTTGATGTAAGGAAAAAAATATATTAGAAGAAATCTTCAAAATAAAATGTCAGAATCCCCACACATTAGACAGCACAGACTTGATTTTCTTATTTCTTATGCTGTAGATGATAGGATTGAACAGTGGTAGAAGTAAAGAATACAGGGCAGTTAATGCAAAATCTAAATAAGTTGCAGTGTTAGAACAGGTCTCAGATACACTAAGCATGCAGGTACCAAAAAAATTGAAAAGACTATAAGATGAGGAAGACAAGCGGAAAAAGTCTTCTGTCTTCCTTTCACGGAAGGGATTTTCAACACTGTCTTGACATTGTAAGACATAAAAAAAAAAAAAAACAACCTAATGTTGCAGCGATATTCACAAATATAACACCAGCTTCAATTAGACTGAATCCAGAACATGACAACTTTAGCAATTGTGGAATCTCACAGAAAAACTGATTGATAACATTAGAACAGAAAGGAGTAAAAAAAGTGCCATCGGTATGCAACATTGCATAGAGAAGATTTGTCACCCACACCAGAATCACAATTTTGGTGCAGGCCATAGTGCAGTGGGTGGCAAATGGCAACATACCGATCATATGCCATGACTGTGAGGAGGGATAAATCAGAAGCTTCAAAACAGTCAAAGATCAAGACTTGTGCAGTGCAACCAAAGTAAGAGATGTGTCTGGTGTCCATGAGGGAATTTATCATGGATTTGGGGACGATGACTGAAACAATACCCATATCCTGCACAGCTAAATTCACTAGAAAGAAGTACATGGGTGTGTTCAGTCGATGGCCAACAACTACTGCAGAGATGGTAAGATTTGCTGTTGTAATTGCCAGGTATAATATGAAGAATAAGAAGAAATGTAGAAGGTGCAGATGACGATCTTGGGAAAATTCCATGAGCAGAAATAAGACACAATTGTTTGATTTTCCATTCTCTTGATTCTAAGTTAGGACTGAGATGAATGCCACATCAGTAAGGAATCAGAGGTGAAAACACTATTATATCAGAACAATGAAGTTACAACTTGAAATGTACTGGGAATAGATAGAAAACTTTAAAAATAAAGTGACAACAATTAAACAAACGCTACCATGTAAAAAGAATGCCAATGTCCAGACAGGGCACTCTCCATATATTTCAATTAAACATTGATGAAATTACCAACAAAAATCTCTCTTCTTTTTCTTACCTTCTTCCATTCCAAATCTTTACGATGTTATTACTGTTAAAATATTTTTTAGAATTTGGAAGTGTCTGCCGAGACCATTTTTAGCTTTGGAGGAAACTTGGGAGACTTTACACTGGTCATTTTCATTACATGTTTATAAGACTTGGTTATTGGTAAAAAAAAAAAAGGAGTGCAAGTTAAATATTGCCCTGGAAATAAGAAGAGTGTGAGTTCTTCTCCCACCGTAGGTATGAAAAACAGGCTGAGAGACTTTGTCACTCTCAGCCCAGCCCACCTCACAGGATTGTTGTGGGAGAAATAAGAGGAGGAAGGAGCATTAAGTATGTTTTCAGTTTTGAGTTACTTATAAATAATAAAGGAGGGATAGCAATAATTAAATAAATATAATATATAAAGGAAAGACAGGGTACAGAACCACAACATAAATCCATGAAGATATAGGTGTAGTGCTTGGGAGCAAAGAATGTCTAATGTCTGAGTGTGTTTAACACAGACACAAGCACAAAGAGATGGAGAATTTTTTTTTGTAACATGTTCTGATAGATTTTGAAAACTAGGATTATAATGCTTAAAACAAACAAATGCTGGTTCAGTATTTATATAAGAAATATTAGAACTTTACTTAAGACACTTATTACATCATCACATTATTTACATTGTATTCAAATTTGTCTCAGAGTTTGCTTTATGGTCAAGTCATTTTTTTTAATGGAGGATTTAATTCTTTTTTTCATCCAGAAGTGAAACCTTAGAAGAAGTCTGGTAGGCATTTTTGGTTCCAGAAGACATGTCACTCTGAAAAAAAATAGATTGCCTTTACCTTTTGTACTACAATTTTAAAATCCACAGGAAAGAAAATTAATATCAATATTAAAAGGAATCCAATAATTTCAAACTAAGACTGGGCAGACAATCCCACCTTTACTTTTCTGATTTGAATTCCTAATTGGTGCATTTTGTTGACCCAATGGCAACAGATGTAACAAAATAATAACAGCAGTTGATAAAGATGTCAAGTTATGTACTCTTCCTAATCATAATTTTTGTTAGTCAGAACAAGGAACACAACTTCTTGAGGGGATCACTTGCTTCTCCACGAGACTTCCTATGTTGTGCTCTGCTTTGCTTTCCATCTTTCCTCTTTTCCTCTTATCTGAAGTTACTCAGAAGGACAGTCAGTCCTGGGTTTCCTCTTTACTTTACAACTTTTATTCTCACTGAGAAAAACCTCATTGAGCCTCTGATGTCAGACCCTTTGCCCCCTGACTGAAAGAGCCCCAACCTGTGTGAACTTGATACTGACAAAGGTCACCTATGCCCCTCCAAAGAGTTGGACTTGTGGGCCAACCCAAGGAAATGGTTGGGCTTTACATGACTTGAACCCAAGCCTCCACTGTGTTGCTTTCTTGGACTTTGCATGTACAGCTTTCCTGAATCCTCGAAGCAAACGAGTTGGGTCGCATAGCCTGAAAGAGCACACTGGCTTCAACTGATCAGCTGGATTCAAAATCAATCAAACCTTTTCAAATTGGTCTTGGTCTTCAACTTCAAGAGAGCCATGATTTGAGAAAGTCAAGGAATGCCTTAAAGAAACCCAGCAAAAGAGCACTGACAAAGTAGGCACTGATATAGACCACTCCTTCCTTCCTTCCTTCCTTCCTTCCTTCCTTCCTTCCTTCCTTCCTTTCCAATTCACAGGGACACCCTCTAACACTAGCCTTCAAGCTTTCTAATTTAGGGTATGTGCACGCTTTTAAAAAATATTCTTAATTATCATTCCAATTTTTCTCACAGATTATTACTTATACTATTTTAGCATAATACAGTACTGTGCCACCCTAATGGTGTTTAAATGGTGTTTAATGGTGTCCACTGACTGATCAATGTGGGATTGGAGGTACATTTTATTGATTAGCTACATTTTGAAACAAATCATATTTGAATGCTCCCACCAAAAAAATAACAAAAAAGGGATTTTTTTTTCATTGTTTTTCCTTTAGTATAGAATGAACATATTGTACCATAGCAATGAATTGAACAACATGAATCAAATTTTTAACTAGCATTTTTAACTAGAAAGCAAACTTTATTCCATAAGTGCAGATAGATCTAGAAATGATGTTATAGAAGCTAATTCAGCAATTAGTATTCATTTCAACCAGAATATTTAAATTTGTACAAATTGTAAAATATCTCTTTTTTAAATATCCAGGATTTGCATGTGGAAGATATACCATTATATTAAGCATGACCTTCTTTCATTATTTTGGAAGGTTATAGACCACTCCCTCTACTACAGCAGATTTCTATTATTTTTTTCATAATACTTTAAACGTATCTTTTATGATACATCTTTCTTCTCCTCCCAACCCTAAAAAGTTTCTATATTATAGCAAAGTACTGGGTTATAGGTTTTTTTTTCCAATCCTTTCCCCAGAGTCAGAAGTATAAAAGTGAGACTAATGTAGAGTTAAGGATATGTAAAGAAGTACCAATTCACTTTAGAAAGCAGGAAATGGCCTTTTTGCAGAACAATCAGTATATTCATCACTTACTACTTTTCTTTGCCGAATTATTATCCAGTTATGCAGAAATACTACACAAATTGTTCGGTCAGGAAAAAAAATGTATCAGTGGGTAACTTTTTGAGTCTATATTTGGGAAGCTCAATAATAAGTTTGACTTTACATTTGCAATTATTTTGCTTCCCTCTAGACCATACAAAAAAACAACAACAATGGATGTTTAACATAATTAGCAATTAGCAGCTACTAGTCTCAACACATGGGATTCTCAGGATTTAACACAGGGTAACCCCCATTGCCCACTATTTTTATTTTCTAAACATTGCTTTTGAGGCAGGATTCAGTCTGGGTCAGTCACCAGGACTAGAGGTTTAGTCTTGAAGTCAGAAAATTAAACCTCTGGTTCTGATGACCAACCCAGATTGGATCCTGCAATATTACCCTGGTTAATATTGGGTATATTCACCTTCATTCATTCCTTGGGAGGTCTAATACATATTAAACATTGATGGTTCTTGAAATTATTTTTAGGATATCCTTCCTTCTAATAAGCACAATATTTTGTTAAAACTAATGAAATATACTATAGACCAGGGAACCTGGCAAATATTCATGAGCCCTAGGAGAAAACAAAGTTCAATCTCTCAATAATTGTAATTCATGCTTGCTCCAGGTTGGGAAAAAATGTCCTATTGAATACTTGACTGAGTTCATTTTCACGTTGCACATATAGGTGGTCCTTGCCTTTTGACCACAATTGGGATCTGTTAGTGCCTTGTCCTTTGGACATCACATGACCATGCTGGAATTTCAACCTCATTTCTACTTCTGTCATTAAATAAATCACTGAGGTTATTAAATAGGAAATATGTCAGCATTCCAAGTAATGCACCCATAGAACTCCGAGTCAGGCAGGTTCCTCAAAGAACAGTTTATTGGATACTTCATATTGGTACAACTGGTGAAAGCTGATTCTGATGTTTCCCATGGCTTTCACCTAATTAAAAGTAATAGTTTTCCCTGTCCCCCCCAAGTCACTGGTGACGCTGTCCAATCCAGGTGTTGGCCAGTTGCTTGGTTACTTGCTCCTCCTCTGGCTAGCCACCTGTGAGAATGTCCTTGGTTCCCACAGGAAAACTATTGTTTTAGCTATAAAATTCCATCAAACTGTTTTCCCCCTGCCACCGTTGTATGTCAACCCCGAAGCATCCAAGATCGCTTCAGTCAGGTTCACTTCACTAATCATATGTTCACAACATCATATGATCACTACTTAAAATTACATCTCCTCACCCTTCATTAATGCTGCTTGTTGGAAGCCAGTTGTTAAGCACATGAACTGCGATCATGTGACTATTGGATGCTGCCACAGTCATAACTGCAAAGCCATTTCCTCCCCCCCCCTAATCTTTGTAAGTATTCCTCAATGAGGCAGGTTGGTAAGTGACTATATCATTATAAAATATTTATAACAGCAAGGACTACCTGAACCATTATAAAATGTTTTCAAAAGTTGTCTGTTTATGACACATGGAAAGATTTCATTATTAACTTTGATATTTTGGAAATATCCTTTGATGAGAAGTCAATGTTTATGGCATTTGATGTCCACTTTTGCATCCCATTTAATACAGAAGATCATCTACATCCAATAGATGTTATCTCTTTTAGGGAACTTTGTAAAGAGATTTAATTATTTTTCTCCCACATGTGTGTTTGTGTGGGGGGCACATGTGCTTGTGCATATGCAGGGGTGGGTTTCAAAAATTTCAGCAACAGGTTCACTGCCTGGTTGCTGGATGGGCTTGGCCATGGTGGGCATGGCCTAGTCAGCCTCCTTCACCATGGGAGGGCATTTTCCATGGCCTACGGAGGCTTTCCTCGAGCCTCTGGGAGGGCAAAAAAAGGCTTCCCTGGGATCCCTAACTTCCAGGAGGCATGTTTTTCACCCTCCCCAAGCCTCTGTATGTGCCCTGCACTTACCTGCATCCAAAACAGGCAGTGTGGAGACTCCTGGGAGGGGGTGGGGTAGG
>JANHFL010006594.1:33519-46370 GCA_032468155.1 Oxyrhabdium leporinum | reverse complement strand
TCTCTCTCTCTCTCTCTCTCTCTCTCTCTCTCTCTCTCTCTCTCTCTCTCTCTCTCCCCACACACACACACACACACGCACACACACGCACACACACACACACACTTTGATTGACAGGATCTGCAGCATGCCTGTTCTGCTCAACCTGGTTGGATGGGTAGAGACTCTTAGAAAAGGGGACTGTCAGATAGGTGCATATCTTCAGAGCAGTCCTACAAGTGAATCTGCAGCTGGTCCCTTCCCAGCAAGGAATGAGTCATCTTGAACAGAGTTGCTAGGTGACTCCTTGTGAACATGATAAAAGCAAAGACATAATTATATTTCATCACTTTTCTCACTGCAATGTAATGGTACTTGTACTTTGTCACATTCACTCTTCATCTTTCTCCAAAGGCCTCCCCGGGGGCTATTCCTGGAGCTTTTCAGACAACCTATACATAACCTAGGATTGACAGAATAGAAACTGCAACAGAAACAATCCAACCCAAGGCCCTCGTCTTGTGCCTATTCAAGGCTGCAGCTATGACCTTGGTCCAAAAAGTCTTCTGAAATGTTACTTCAGGAGGAACTCATCTAATAAGCCCTATTTCTGTGGTAGGGTTGGTAAACCAACAATCAGAGTGTGATCTGACTATGGCAAAGGACTGGTGCTAATATCCTCCACTACCAGATCATGTTATAACCGCTCCCAACCCCAAAACTAAATTTAATGTGCAACCCCTTGTATATTTTGTTCCTCAACTGACTTGGCTAAGGTTCATGGTTTCCACATGGGACCACATCCATTCACAGAAAGGATGGGGGGAAGGGGTTCAACGTATTCTTCAAAACACCTGAGGGTAGGACAAGAAACAATAAGTTGTTGAAGAGAGATCCAACCTGGAACTAAGGACAAATTTCCTGACAATGAGACAAATGAATCGAATCAAATCGAATCAAATCGAATCAAATCGAATCAAATCGAATAGAATAGAATTATAAAGAATAGAATAGAATAGAATAGAATAGAATAGAATGGAATGGAACGGAACGGAACGGAACAGAATGGAATAGAGTAATAGAATAGAATATTAGAATAGGATTGAGTAGAGTAGAGTAGAGTGGAGTGGAGTGGAGTGGAGTGGAGAGTGGAGTGGAGAGTGGAGTGGAGTGGAGTGGAATGGAATGGAATGGAGTGGAGAGTGGAGTGGAGTGGAGTGAAGTGGAGTGGAGTGGAGTGAATAAATTTCAATCTCCTGGCACATCAGATCACCACTGCTCCTTGTTAGAGAAGCACCTTGGAGACCAGGACTCTGCCACCATTGCCTACTGTGCTTGTATGTAATGTATTTTACATGGGAGCCTGATGGTAGATGGCCACGATAAATCTGGGCTGAAGTCCCCATTTGGCCTTTTCAGTTGCACACTAGAAGCTGATGATCAGTTGATTTAATTCCACCCACATCAAATTAAATATAGTTCCTATGATTGCTCTTCAGTCATGTATTTCATGGTTTCCTGCTGAAAACCGTCAGGAATTCCTCAGGCTATAGGCTAGAAAGAGGAGTTGCAGAAACATGCCAGAGGTAAACAATGCTTAATCACTTCCGTATTTGTTACTCAATTGAAGAGTGTCTTCATCACAATAGATGTTATGCAGTAACAGGTTTTAGGAATCTAGTGCATTTAGTCTGTTAAGTGGTCTTGGGCCTCAGCTTGTGTCCTTCTGGTGTAGCAGGAAGGAGATCTATGCTGTCAATGAGAAAAGGAGGAAGAGCTTATTTGGTTCTTATGGGAAATCTTAAGATTACCAAGAGTTCCTCTTAAAATATGTGGGGATAAGAAATCTGTCAGAGTATTAGTACTTTTCCTCCTGTCCCAAAGGTGCTTTTTTCAAGAGGCAACTGGATTTTCTGCCTCTTGAAAAAAGCATCTTTGAGATAACCATGACCTGGATGACTGAGAATCTCCATAGACATTTACTCTTCCTCCCCTTTCATTATTAAGCTCTCTTTCGGGGACTAACAATAATGGAAAGGGAGGAAAGACTACAATTTCTCCAATATACATTTGGAAGTTGTAGAGGGAAACCTGGAAACACATCCAGTCATTCACACAATTGCCTGTCTGCCTGTTTCCAGTTAGGTAAAGTGTTGCACTGACAAGCAACTGAATACAGCTAGTTTCCTGGTGTGGGTCTCCTGCTTGAGCAGAGGGTTGGACTAGATGAACTCAAAGGTCCCTTCCAACTCTGTTTTTTTTTCCTACTTAGCTGGGACGCTGGGCCTGGATGGTACAGGGGCATCTCTGTCTTCCTTCCATACCTTGCAAATTCAAACATATGGAAACAATTTATGAATGATTTCTCTCATGGCTGTTTTTCAAATGCAGGGAACCCCACCATTCAATTGTTCTGAAGACTAAGATTTTCCATTGGGCCTGGAGTTCCACGGAGGTATGAAGCCATATTGGAGGGATTGTAACAGAGAGGAGAGTACTGACTTGTTCTCTAAAGTACCTAAGGGCAATATAAGAAGTAATGAGTGGAAGCTTGTCAAAGAGAGGTCCAATGTAGAACTGAGGAGAAATTTTCTGACAGTGAGAGCAATTAACCAGTGGAACAGCTCGCCACCAGAAATTGTGGGTGTTCCATCACTGGAGGTTTTTAAGAAGAGTCTGGACAGCCATTTGTCCAGAATGGTATCAGGTCTCTTGCTTGAGTAGCTGGTTGGACTAGATGACCTCCAAGATTCCTTTCTACTCTGATATTCTGAAATGTTTGTATTGTATTGTATTTATGAGCTATGGATTGCATTCTCCCACATTTTATGTTTTATGGTTAATTATTTTCAGTATTCTAATTTTGTTTTTAATGGGTTAATCGTTATTGTTCTAGCTACTTATTTGTGTGTGTTTTGCTGTGGGTTATTTGTAACTTTTTATCACATGCATGCCAGATGGGACGCTACACAAATTGGATGAGCAAATAAATAATAAATAAATTTTCAAATCTTCATCCCTTTCCCCACTTCCTGTTTCTACAGCTTTCCCACATGTGCCCACAGGGCAGCCTCTACTTAATTCTGTGTGGCTTCTTTTTACTCATGTTTAAAAAAAAGCAGCAACCCCAAAAATCTGACAGGTCTGGAGGCTGAGCGTTCATTTAAAAATTGATCCGCTTTCTAAGTGAGAGAGGGAAAAATAACAACAACAAACACCCCTCCCCCTCAAAAAGGAGAGGGAATAGTAAAATTCTTCAACCAGCCTTCCACATTTGTTTTCAAAACATTTTACTCTGCCGTGTTTTGTCTACTAAAGGTAAAGGTTCAGTAAACCCAAACTCCAAAATTATTTTTGAGATGAGAATTTAATTCCTTAAATGAAGAGCAGTGATTCTGTTTATCATTTCAGATGGGGGCCTCTTGATGGGATGGCACCGGAGAAATGGCTGATGGTTCCCCATAGAGAATAAAATGCAATAGTGCCAGTTTAATCAATCTATTGCCACTCTTGTGTGCTTGTATCACTGTCACTGCTGTGGTTTTACAACAGCTTTCCAAAAAGTCCTGGCTGATAATTCCCTCCCAGCACTGCCGTAGTCGACTACATTTGAAGAGCTCAAGACTTCTCTATTTGTAGTCTCCCTGAAAAAAAAGATATGTCTCCCAGGCTTTTCATAATGCAGCTGAGAGAATTTTAGAGCAGACCAAAGGCAGAAATTCTGTCTAATGCCAGTCCCCAGGGTAAGACTTCAGGGTTGCTTTCTAAATATTGAATCTCTTTTAGGTTTGCTTAGATGTTGCATTGAGCAGCACAAGGTGTCTGTTCCAGCATTTCCCGTCAAGGTGTTCTCAAGTCCAATTTGAGACTTGACTGTTGTTTGAATGTATCCAAAATCATGAGAGTGCATGTAAAGGATCTGAGATCCATGCATGTCTGGAAAGAGAAAACAGAAGATGGTAGTGCAATTCTGTAGACCAGGATAGACAGTGTATAGTCTACCAAATGTTGCTGAACTTCCAATCTTGGACACTCTCTTGAACTTTTTAAAAAATTATTATGATGACCCTGTAATCCTTTCATCAGGGTGGAGCCAGGGTGACTAAATTGGGCAGAGCATTTACTGGCCGGATGCCCTTCCTGATGCCTACACAGAGTTCACAGCAGATATTTTTTCTTTGCATCCTGCTGCGAACTCCAAGTAGGTGTCAAAGAAGGCATCCAGCCAATAAATGCTCAGCTCCATTCAATCGCCATGATTCCATCCCGATAAAAAAGGATTACAGGGTCATATAAAGAAAAAAAGAAGCCAGTTAACCCCAGAGAAGGCCAAATCAATACTAAAAGAGAGAATCGGAAACATAGATCATCAAAATGATATCACTAGTGCCCCTGAATTTTATTGCCAAATGTTGCAAGCCCTCTACTGCAAGTGTCATGGTCAGTAGCCCTTCATTACAAGCAACAATTCATGTAATATTCAGTTTGGATGTATAGAGAGAACTCTGTCGGTCCAATTATCAGGACACCTAGAATGGAAAATTTGTTCAAGAAAATACTATACGATGTTTACATATTAAGTTAAAAAAACAACAACATCAAGCCTCTGTTTATCCCCTATCATATTTTACATGCCTAACTGGCAGATATGGTAAGGAGAGGAAGAGCATAAGGACTAGCAAATGAGAGAATTGGTGTCATGCAATAATCTGTGCACCTTTTGCACATGATTCATGAGGTGACACAGATGTTTAAAATGTCCACAGCTGCATCAGTGCAACACTGTTTTCATCGTTTTGACAAAACTCTCTGAACCTGGCCACAGCTCTGCTAATCAGTCAGGATACATGACAAAAATAAATTAAAACGAACCATCCTCAACTTTCTGTTAAGATTGTCCTGTCCTTTTGAATATGGAAACAAAGGATCAAAACACCTCCTCACCAGCAATCAATATTGGACAAGCAGAGATTAATGTCATACTAGACCAACCATAAACAATACCCCAATCAAGGAACTATAAACACAAACAAACAAACAGTAAACAACAGCTTAATCAATGAACCACACATGCTGACAGGGCAAACCAGTTGTGTATAAACAGAGACCAAATGCTATTCCCTTCTAGTACTGGTGACAGTACCTACTTGGGTAATGAAATGTTTGCAAGAAAACCAACCTCAGAGAGCAGGATGAACCCCACAGTGTCTATAGCAGAATCAGACCTTCTTCTTTTCCTCTAAACAGCTCACAGTTGTCGACATAGTATTAGTAATAGAGGCAAGGAACTCTGAAATTCAATTTTATTTCATTTCGTTTTCATTTAGAACACAACGCCTATTTCCATTAATATAGCACAGTACCAAAACTGCCAATACCAAGCTTCCATAAAACAAATCCATCACACACACACACACACACACACACACACACACACACACACACACACACACACACACACACTTGGATTCCCCAAGCATTTTGGCCCTATTACTTGCAGGATTTAACAGCCTTCTGAAAGGCCAAGAGGTTTGGGGGCCATCCAATTTTCAAGAAGGCTGTTCCATAGGGCAGGCTCTGGAACAGAGAAATGATGCTGCCTTGGTCCCAGAAGATGACACTTTTTAAGAAAAGGGATCATGGGATGCCTACTGAACCTGGGGGGTACAGGCAGATTATTTTTTATTTGTCTGTATGAGATGCCAGATCTCTTGCTTTAATGTTTCACCTTACTGAGCAGCATAAATAAATAGGTCAGCATCTGTGATTCCTCATTAGTCTTCTCAGGCTGCTTCTACCATTATTGAGAACTAGGTTTAACTGACTTTGGTGGGGGTTTTCTTTTTCTTTTTGGTGAATAAATTTCTAGGTTCATCTGCCACACATAAGTTCATCGTTATTACATGACAATGATATAAGTGTTTTCCCATTTTGAACATCAGTCTAAATGTTGTGAGATCATCAAAACCAATCTCTGTGACCTCGACTCTTGCCACCAGCTATTATTTCAGAATGACAGTGGCTCGGTCCCTACATTTCAGTCAGGAGTTATGCAGATTGCTTGACTTTGTGTGCTGTGCAAATACAGTGAGAGTACACAAAGCCCCGTTCTCTCAACTGTCCTGCGGGCACATTTCATTTGCACTAGGAGACTCTCTTGGCTCTCATTTGCCTCTTAAGAGGGCAGCCAGAGGTCCAGAAACACTACTTAGCAAGGAAGAGTTGACCTCAGCAGTTGCTAATGCTGACCTTTAGGTTGCTAGGAGTGTGTAATTGGTGGTAATTAGGCTAAAATGGAGTTGGGTAGTTCGACTTCAGTATGTTGTGAGAACTTGGCCATTGTCTTAACATGCTATGAAAAACAAGCCATCAGGTCACAATATAATGTATTTTTTTGGACCTAACATCCTATGAGAAAACAACAACTTTTCTTTGTTATCTCAGGTTTAGGGTTCATTGTATTCTTTGAGCCTACACTACGCTTAACTAGGTCAATGAAAGACCCAGCAGATGCATCTCTACCATATGTTATGCTCAGTTAGATTTTTGTGTCTTAGACTATTATATGAATCCAACCCACATGGTTAATCTATAGTTCAAGATATTGCGTGAACACAGAAAAATGAATTAATTTGGTAACTAGTTAAGAGCATTATATGAATGTATGCGATGGAGCAAAGAAAGAAAAATGAGGTGGGCAAGTGAGAAATAGAGTTGGGTAGAAATCAAAAGGGACATCTGTCAGTTTGAGAATCTGAAGAAAAAAGAAGTGGATAGTAGAAACAAGAAAGACTGATATTTTCATATAAAAATGGAATCTTAGGGAAGAAAATCAAACTCCAGAATCTGCTCCAGTGAATGTGTAGGTCCTCACTAGGGTGCCAGGAGGGAAGAATAGTTGCATCCAAAATGGCACTCCCTTGAGCAATATGATCTTCTGCTAGTAGGCTACACTTAGTAATACAGCCTCCCATACCATCATCATAAGATCTACGTTGTCACCCTGGGGAATATTTTTGGGAATGGGATTCACATTAATTAAATTACCCCAAAGGTATACAATAGCAACAGCACTTAGACTTATATACCATTCCACAGTGATTTACACCACTCTCTGAGCAGTTTACAATGTCAGTGTATTGCCCTCAGCAATCTAAATCTCATTTTACTGACCTCAGAAGGATGGAAGGGTGAGTCAACCTTGAGCTGGTCAAGATCGAACTCCTGACTGTGGGCAGAGTTTTCCTGCAATATTGCAGACTAATCATTGTGCCACCAGTGGTACAAAGTCTGATAATGCCTGTTCTTAAATGTGGATACTCGCATACAGCAGTAGCAGCAACTTTTTTTCAGTGTTCTAAATGCATCAATTGATCCAGAACAGTAACAGTCATTGCATCTTTTTTCCTCTCTAAGCTACCCTACAGATGACCTTGTAGATTTATTTTACTTGTGATCTGCTAGAATAATATAATTTATAACAATTATGTGATCTATTAACCTCCTTTTTAACAGCCTACCAGTCCAAGATAGACACCATGCAACCAACCCAACAGGTTAAACATTTATTTGTCTTGATTTAAAAATCTATTAGACCTTTTGCAAACTTATCCCATCCAGTCAGGCTAAATCTATGATTTCTAGGATTCATATTCAACAAGGCTAATCAACAATGGTGAAAAGTTCAGGCATCCTGATTCCTATTTCTTGTGAAGGACTTCATTGATACCTCCTTTTGCTTGTGGGGTGAAGAATCTGTGGCCTTCAGATATTGTTGAACCAAAACTCCCAACAACCTTAGCCAGTGTCTCAATGGTTAGAGTTGTAATTTGGCAGGATCTCAAAGACCAGTACTTCCCATGGTGGTTCCACATTCTTCTTCTAGAATGAGTTCTAGAATGTCAATCAATTTGCACGAAACAACCATTGGAGACATTTAGGAATTCCAAACCGGTGACTTTTTGTTTTGCAAAATTTGATTAAAACAAAAGACTACCAAATACCCTCACTTAGCATCACGTCTTTCCAGCTTGTTCTGTACTAACCATTAAGACACCTGGGTTTTTGTAATTGGATGATATACAAAATATTTTATTCTTGCTATGTTTTTGTTAAAAATGCACATCATTATGGTATAGAAATTGCATCTATATTAACCATTGTCTATAAAATGAAGCACTATTTTCCTTTTGGGACTATTCAGTCCACTAACAAATATTTCTTTTTGTATGCATCTCATCAAGACAACAAAAAAGTAGGCTTGTAAAATAAGCAATTAGAAAACATTTTTTTGAAAGCAATAAGTTGGACAAATACATTCCTTTACAGTGTCTGTTTTGCCTCTTGCTTCTTTAACAGTGAGGGGAAGTTAACCTCAATTATTTCTTATTCATAATAGAGAACTAATTTGAAATGAATAGCTCAGCCAGAGTATGTTTTCCAAATGTAACTGCCAGAAATCTGAACTTTTTCCGACATCTTTTAAAAGATGGTTGTCAACCTGACAACACCTTGATGTACTCTTCATTTAATTATAAATTGTTTTCATTTCACAAGCACTTAGTTATTTTATCTCTCAACCTCAAGCTAATAAATGTCATAATCATTGTGTCTTTGGTGTATTTACTGTAGCTTATGTTCAATAGCTGATTTATTACAATTCTTTATAAAACACATATTTTTTCCTAAACAAGAAATAAATTACCCTCTTTGTTCTGCTTCTAGAAGTCATTGTTTTGGGGGACACATTATCCCTCAATGTCTTTTTCTCTTTTGGGCGTTATCTTAATATTTCCAATTGCCTGTTTTTTTTGCTTTTTGTTTTGCTTTTGCTTCTTTTTAAAACATGACATCCAGTTTTTTGAAAAAATATTGATGACCCGAGGAAAAGGTAGAACAAGAAGTACCACTGTACCAAAATTAGGGAGGAGATGACCTTCAGGGACAAGTATCTTTAATATTTCAAGGGTAACTTTGCAGGGAAATCAGAGCAAGCTCTTTTGAGGAAGACATTTCCTAGCAAGGATATCTTCCAAATGTATGGGCTTCTATTCCCAGAAATGTCAGAAAGAACTGACATTGTGTGCACTCAGTTCCATACATCTGGAGGTTGCTGAGATTGAGAAGAAAAGTACTGTTTACTTATAGGATCATAGAATGTAGGTCATTGCGTATAATACATCAGATTGTGATCAGACACTTGAACAATTTTTGCACAGGTGACCAAGTACCATGGTATAACAGATATTCCTCTTAGCTATATTAGCAACTGCATTTGCGTTACATGCTAAACTTGAATAGTGTTAATTTTCATTAAGATTTAGGCCCGCTGCATATAAGTGCAGGGCACAGCCAATTATTTAACCTACAATGCAGTGTGTCATGAAAACCTAGAAAATCGGTAAATTATAAGCCTGTTGAGTGAATATAGTCTGTAATGATTGTCGCTCCCAAAGAATCTAAGACAGGGGTGTCAGGTGATGCGGTTGGATCTGGCCTGCGAGCCTGTCATGTAAGGGGCTACTCAATGCAAAGAGGTAACATGCCAGCAGTTTGGGTGGGAAGTGGCATCAAGCTGGCCACGTCTGCCCAGTCGGCCATGCTTGCCTGCCCCCCAAGGTCAACCACAGCCTTGATGCGGCCCTCAATGAAATTGAGTTTGACAGCCCTGATCTAGGACAACTCACCCTAGCCAACTTGCCATGGGACAAATTCAATGTATTAATTGTTTTATTCAGTTACTTTTATTATTGTAACTCTTGTATGTCTGGATTGACTTTCTTTATTTTATTGTTATTGGCAACACTTCTGTTGAAATTAATTTAACTTTTGCATTTGTTAAATTGTCCTGTGGTGAGTTGTCCCATGCAAATTGGCCATGGTGAGTTGGCCCATTCCACCCCAAGAAAAACCTGTGTGACCTATGTTACTAAAAACATGAAGATTAAGAAAAAAAAAACATTATTGAAATTCCTCAGGAAGAGAGAAATAGCTAGGAATTACTTAAGTGCAAGTAGGCACTTCAGAATGTATTTTCATTTATAAGCCCAAAGGATCTGCACATTCCACTCCATGAAATTAAATCAAACTACTTTCCTGTTTCTTGCATTTCTATTGAAAAAGAACTGAGTCAAATATTGACAGAAAATACATTTCAATTATCCAGAACTGTAAAAGAGTTGTCCCTCCACTGCTGAATAACAGCTGCATTTAATCAGTCCTTGGGTCAATCTAAAAAAAAAAAAAAAAGGATTGAACCAAGCTAATAGTTGGACAAGAGATCACTAGAAATCTTGAAGCAATAGATTAGATTTGGAAGTAGAACACATCACCCAACAAGCAAGAGTGAATGACCTTGGTACTGTTGCTAAAAACAGCATCAACAATCCATGTAGAACATAGAATCATAGAGCTGGAAAGGACCTTAGAGATCTTCTAGTTCAACCACCTGCTCATGGCAGGAGCCTCATACCATTCCAGTCAAATGGTGGGTTCACTCTACTTTTGAAACCTTCCACTGATGGAGCACCTACAACTTCAGAAGCCAAGCTATTCCATTCATTGCATGTATCAGTGGAATAGCTTGTACATTACATGTATCAATGTACAGACATCTGTATGTGTCTGTGAAGTCATTAGGAGTCAACCTTCATAATTATTTCAATAATTGTGTTTGTTATATCCCATGCTTGAAGTCTTACTATTCTTAAATCTTATTATACTGATACATTCTAAATATGCTTTGGTATATGGCCTACTTAGACAGATACATATCATTTTTATAGAGACACTCATTTATAAAGAGTAACACATGCCCCCAGATCTATTCATCATGATCCTAGTTCCCAGTTTCAATGTCACAATCATAACAATAGAAAAGCTCTCTGCTTGACACCTCGCTTTAGTTAGAATACATAGTCAAAGGGCTTGAGTCAATTTCAGGGAAATATATACAGGTTCGCCCAGTGGTGGGTTTCAACCAGTTTCACAACTGGTTCGATGATTGTGCGCATGCTCAGCTTCAAAACAACCAGATTACCTTCCATGTAGTACCACAGTAGCTACAACTGAGGTGCGGCAATCCTCTCTGCCATGTGAATCAGCTGAGAGGATAAAGGAGAGAAAAGTGCAGGGTTGGGCAGGCGGGCCCAGCTGATCTTTGGAGCTACCATCTGGCCAGCTGATTGATTGTTGGAGATACCGGTTCAATTGAACCGGTCTGAACCAGCTGAATCCCACTCCTGGGTTCACCACTATTTGGTTGCTCCAAATATAGAAGTTGCTTTTTTCTGCCACAGGTCATTTCATACACTTGGTATTGTAATTTATATTTCCACATTAAAAAGAACCTGAAAAACATAATTGAAAAAGACTTGAAAGGCTCACTATCAACTGGCAATATATATCCATATAAAAGTTCAAAAATACATGTTCACAAAGTAAGTAGGGAGGATCAATCTTCTTGCATGGTTCAGTAGATGTCATTTCATTTCCTAAAACACTCATCACATTTTTCTGCATCTCCATTTATCATATGGTTTTCTGCTCTTAATATTATTTTCTTAAAACATCTTCAATCTTCCAACAAGTAAAACTGCATAGATCACTCCAGGGTGATTAATATGACCTTGAACTGAATTTGTCTAATAATTTGATTCTGACATGAGTGGAGAAGAAAAGTGAATTGTGAATATATTCTGGACTGTGCACCTGTAGCAAGATTGAAGGGTAATAGTCCAAAACATGAGAAAAACCAAGGCACCCATGAAAATCATAGCTGTTCAGAAAATATTTACTTTTATGTCAGCATTGCAAGATGTGAAGGACCAGGTTAGGGATGGATCATGATGGAGAAAAATCTATCTATGCAGTTGCAAAAAGATGACACTGACCTCATAGCACATAATCGATCATAAACAATCTCAGCTTTGGTTAAAAATATCAGTTTAGAATGTGCAATGCAGTTCCCTTTATTTGTAGAAGTCAGATGGAAGGTGGACAATTTAGAACCTTTTTAATGAGGTTCCGTAGGCCTTCTAACCCTCCTCTGTCCAATCTCACCTCTTTTGATCACTTCACATTCTCAACTTTGCTCTTTAATGCCTGCCCTCATCGCTTCTGATTAACCCATCTCCCTTTATGAGGAAACAGACATACAAGTAAGTCAGTCAATGATAATTATGGACCTGCCAAGTGAGAAAATCTCTTGACTGCTGGTTTCATTCGTGGATCTTGAACTACTCAACCTTTTGGCTGCACCCTGTATTTTCTCTTCTTTGCATAGTCATAGAAACTTATTCACAGCAAAAGATTAGGGGACAGGAGGCTAAAACATATGAAGAATGGTTAGAGGAATTGGGTAGGTCTGGTTTAATGACAAGAAGGACTAGGGGTGACATGATAGCAGTGTTCCAGTATCTGAGGGGCTGCCACAAAGAGCATGATGTCAATCTTTTTTCCAAAGCACCTGAAGACAGGACAAGAAGCAATCGATGGAAACTAATCAAGGAGGGGTCCAACCTAGAACTGAGAAGAAATTTCCTGACAGTTAGAACAATTAATCAGTGGGACAATTTGCCTCCAGAAGTTATGAGTGGCCTATCACTGGAGGTTTTTAAGAAGAGATTGAACAGACTCTTGTCTGAAATGGTATGTGATCTCCTGCTTGAGCAGAGGATTAGACTAAAAGAGATCAAAGGTCCCTCCCATCTCTGTTATTATGTTAAGAAACATGGGGAAAACCTGATGGAGAGAAGGAATGCTGATGAAAAGGGTTTTAATTTATAACTACAGGGACAAAAGCAGGGGTGGGCCCAAACCGGTGGTTAATTTTATGGCCAGTTTGGTGAACTGGCAGTTCCCACCCCTGGCTG